>JAOVVF010000025.1:17251675-17285401 GCA_028565595.1 Duopalatinus emarginatus
ATTGCGGGAATGGGCGGACGCGTTGCACACACGTTGCGGTCGCGGGCGGTAATGGGCAGAATTTCAGCGGGAGCGGGCGGTAGCGGAATAAAAAAACAGTCCCGCGCAGTTCTCTAGTCCACAGTTCTTTTGTATTCTGAGGTGTGGGATTCCACAGCATATTGTATAGCATCCCAGATGTGTTCGACAACATTGAGAGACAACATTGGTGACTTAGGTGGGAATGGCAAAATGCCAAGCTCTGACAAATTTTCCTCTAACCTGTACCAGTTTTTAACTGTAGGTACCAGTCTTTTCTGGCACTTCAGTGTACACCAAAACACACACTTACACACACAAACTTTACAAAGTGTCTTTTGGCATTGTACCAAATATTGACATTTGTTTTATTAGTCCCAATAGTTCCATTCGAGCTGTTGAAATTTCCATATACATTGTATAACTCCAAGCTCTGAGAGAGAGTGAGGTGGCTTTAGAGAACCGGAACCATTTCATCACAGACTAAATGTGCACCAAAGCCAATGTTTATATAATAATATGTAATAATGACATAATACTTGTATTTCTCTTCAGAAATTCTTTACGTTTACATAATTTAATTTTTTTCTTCCACCAGATTGATATTCCCAATATCATTAAGCAGAGAAAGCAGCTAGCTAAACTTGTTCTGGATTATGATTCAGCAAAAACGAGGTGAGCAATTTTTTTAACATGTGAGATATATATCTATATTTTGTAGTCGATATGAAAATTTTCTACTTGACATTTTGAATATTGTATGTAACTGATACAACGATTACACTTAATACATTTGATCATATAAATCATTTTAACACTTTTAACAATTTCACTGTATTCTCTGATCTAGATTTCAGCAGGCCAGTAAAGCAATTGTCACGGCCTCAAACAACCAGGCAATGGTTGCCAAAGCTGACTCATGTAAAGAGGAGATGGATGAAGCCCACAACAAAGTAGAGATATGTAAGGTATGTTTGTAGGTTATTAAAAGTCTACGAGAGGGTTTTCAATATCTCCTGATGACATTGAGCTAGAGCAAAGGAGGAGTTTGAATGAATATGTATGAATAAGCATACCTTATTTTGTTCTCCTCAGGATCAGCTGGCTGCTGACATGTACTACTTCTCCTCAAAGGAGGGAGAATATGCGCATTATTACTTAATGGTGAGTTCCCCCTCTGCTGTCCAGTGATGCAACAGTATGATATTCCTTCTACACAAATGCTTTTTCCTTGTGTTTCCCATTTAATCATGGCTGGATGCAGAGTTATTGCTTTAATGCATTATGACTATGAATTGCAGAAAGCCAGCCGTTTGCACTTTCCTGTCCCATTTTCTGTTATGTAAACGTTAATTAAGAAAGACATGTATTTTGCTTCCTCAATAGTTGTTAGAGGCCCAAGCTGAATACCACAGACGATCTTTGGCTTCCATTGAAAACGTCCTGCCCACTATCAGAACACAGCAGGGTAAGTGGTGTAATGTTTAATATGGAAATACTATACTAGCTTTCATTCCCATGATGTAAAAGGTAAACAGTATTGAATTAAACATGGATTAAAGTACAGTATGGGTGGGATAAAATTTCCAGACATATGTCTGTTGAGTAATGTTGAGGGATGTCTGTACTAATGATCGATTCCCATTGCTCATCAATATCAGGTTAAATCAAAGGAGTAGGAGTGTTTTCTCAGTATATGTTTGGGTTTTAGACTAAAATGTGTGCCTGCTATATACACTTTACTTTAATACAACCTGATTTGTGCTTAATTACAGACATGTGTAGAGCAACACAGATTATTAGTAGGTCACCTGGCCATAACATAGCTATACTTGTGCCAGGAACTTAATAACTTCCCTCTAAATCTCTGGGAAGTCCTATTAAACAGCATCTATATTCTATTGTTCTGCATTTTTATAGTCTGTTAGTACTTTTGGTTTCTAGAAGAAATGCTGAAAAGGATCACATCATGTGTCTTTATAGTGATGTACAACTCTAAACTGCTTTTATCATATAATATAATTGAATCTTTACCAATATGTAAAACAACTCCAATCCACTGTATTGTCCAGGAATCAGGGCTGTGAAGCCTAGTGTTTATTGATGGATTTGCTTAAGATCTGGCTGTCTCATTATTTTATCTTCTATTCATATTTTCTACATCTAAAAACAGCTTCTATTTTTCTATTATTCCATTGTCCAATCTCTTTCTCTCTTCTTATCCCTTATCCCTACAGAGACATGGATGGAGAAGCCAGCGTTTGGCACAGCACTTGAGGAACACCTTAAACGCAGTAACAGGGAGATTGCTCTGCCTATAGAGGCTTGTGTGATGATGCTGTTAGAAACGGGCATGAAAGAGGAGGTAATAAGCCTCATCACAGACCTAAAAATCAGCTGTAGACGTTTAGAATTTAGTTTGAAATTATGATCCTCATCAAAGGGTACTTTACCAGAATTCTAACCCATGAAATCTTGCTCTAGAGGCTCCCTAAAGAGTCCCCCTAATTAATTGGCTGATGTTTTCTTTTAAATTTTTTGTTGATGTGATGTGACCTCACATCTTGAACAACAATAAAACCAACATTCTTTGTAGGTTTAATTCAGTCTTCTGTGTTTGGTAAGATGGAGTCTAAGATTAGAGTTGTAAAACATTACTAATATCTAATGATGCCAAACTGCACCAAGAAAAAAGGTTATTACAGTCATCCAAGTCGCTTGCCCCCATAGTGTCAGTGCTGGGAATAGATTTAGTAATCCATGCTATGTATACCTATGCAAGTGTGGGTGTAATTTTAATAGATCTTGCTGTGGTTTGAGGTACATGTGTCAAGAGAAGCAAAAACTGTACACACAGAAAGGAAAAAAAGCAGACACCTAACCTGTCCTGTCCCACCAAGACTGGGTATATTAGATAGACTCGTGACTCGTGACAGTCCTGCTTTAGTTCAGTCAGGCTGTGGAAGTGTAATTGCAACTATTGATGTTACTGTGCAGTTCACTTCTCCTTTCCATTTTGACACACAGACTGCTGGCTGTAATAATAGAACTGAAACGAGACGGCAATTTCCCTTCTCTTATTGGTGTGAAAAGTCTACCAAATTATTTTCAGATTGTTAATTCAATATGATTTATTTTTCCCAACTGTTTTATTACACTTGGTTAATATATAAAGATATAAACTAAATGTAAGTGCTCTGTTTTTGCAGGGATTGTTTCGTATCGCTGCAGGAGCCTCAAAACTAAAGAAGCTCAAAGCAGCACTGGATTGTTCAACTTCTCAGCTGGAGGAGTTTTACTCTGACCCCCATGCTGTAGCTGGTATGGTTTATTTTCAGTAAAAATGAAAAAAAAAATATTCTGTGCTATTCTCACTGTATCTATACAACAGATAGTGTGGTAAATGTGTGTGGAAGTCATACATTTTAAATGATCTTGGTCAGTTTTATGAAAATGAAAAACGTTTTGGATTGTTTAGTTTTTTTTTAACCAAACCAGTCTAACCAGATTTTACAGTTAAAACAGTATCTTGCCACTACAGGTTCTGTTGCAAGAATTCACACATATCATGACATGAGAAACACACGTCTTATGTCTTATGTTTTTGTTTTGTGTTGGTTTCCCATAATCAGGAGCCCTGAAGTCATACCTGAGGGAGCTGCCTGAACCGCTAATGACCTTCCAGTTGTATGATGAATGGACTCAAGCCTCCAAGTAAATGACACATACAGCATAAACACTTGTATAGCAGTATGGTGATTTAATTTAAATAAAAATAAATACATTACATTAGAAAATACAATGAAATCACATAACTGTTAACATTAACATGTTTGTTTTTCTTCTTATGTGTCTGTCACTTTCTGTGCAGTATATCTGATTCAGATAAGAGACTGCAGGCATTGTGGGTAACGTGTGACAGTTTGCCAAAGGCCAACAAGGCTAACCTGAAGTAGGTTAAGTAACAAATAACACACATTGAGGCATATTGCTATATAAAAAATAACGTTCTACCACATAAAAGTTGATTTTTATGTTATACCACATAAAAGTTGATTTTTAAACATTTCTAAACTTTTTAAACATTTCCAATTTAACACAGTGAATTTGTAAATAATGTCATACAATTTATAGTTACATTTAATTTTGTGGAAACAAGCTAATTAGTTTGATATCTAGAAACAATTAAATGCAACATCCTTTATTATCAACATCATTTATTTACTAATTTCCTGTAGATGAAAACACTTAAAGCACAACTTGACCTCTGATTGCTACAAAGTGAAGTGACCTTTTTGACCTGATGCAGTTCATTTTGTGTTCATAAAGATACTTGGTGAAGTTCCTTGCTAAGCTAGCTCAGGACAGTGAAGTCAATAAGATGACCCCAAGCAACATTGCCATTGTACTGGGACCAAACCTGCTGTGGGCCAAAACTGAGGGGTGAGATTAGACATCTCAGCAAGTAGTTCTGTTTGTGTAGTTTAACTTCAGGAAAATATGTACATTAAACAGTGATTAATGTGAGATGTTGGGTGAGTTTGGGTGTTTTCTTGTTTCTTCAGGACTCTTGCTGAAATGGCAGCTGCTACCTCCGTTCATGTGGTGGCCATAATTGAACCCATCATTCAGCATGCAGACTGGTTTTTCCCAGACGGTAGGTGTTAAAAATTGTTTATGCAGAGCTTAATCTAAACTTTATCTAAACACAAACTCCTCCACTACTCGGCATCAATAATATAATATATTAAATCATGCAATTTAATGTAAAAATAATGTAATATTATAACACTGCTTATTTATTCAGGAATAATAACAAGAATATAAAATTATATAATAATATAAATTATATGATAATAATATTTGTATATTCATGCATTCATACATATTATTATAATTTATTTTAGAAATACATACCATAATGTCTAAGATAAATTACATGAGCATAATCTCTGTAAAATGTTTTATTGTTAAGAAATTGTTGAAATTATTATTAGCACTTTTGAGACAGACCATAATGAATATATTTGCATGAATTTTCCTTTTTGTCCTGTTTTCTCGGTTTTCCAGAAGTGGAATTCAACGTGTCCGGCATGTTTGCGATGCCCACTGCCCCTGTGCACCAGCCTGGGTACCCTGTTACCCCTGAGCCTGAATATGCCACTATAGAGCGGAGACGCCCAGGCAGCCAAGTGGCATCGGAGACAGAGACTCCTCGTAAAGACAGGTATCCATCCCACCCTCGCCTTCACAGACAAGACTCCAGATCCACAGCTGTGTCTGCTTTGTATGTAGTGGCCAATGAGTCTGTCACAGTCAAAGCGGACAGTCCGTCTCCAGAGGCTGTGAAGTGACTCGCATGTGCATTCATTTTTCCAGGTGTTTTGACTTACAGTTATCATTTTGTGTATGCTTCATTATATCAATAAAACATTTGTTTTTTCCCTGGTCCAGACATGGTAAAATGAGTGATATGATTTGTGTATTGTAAAATGGGTCTCAATGAGTTATATTATAATACGACTTAGCTTGACTGGATCTTCAGTAACTTGGGTCTCAGTCATGTTTATATAACATGGAAAAGCTGATCAGTTGGTTTGTGTGTTGAGTAGCATTGTACCACACCCTCATCTCCTGTCTGTTGACTAAATGACGGTTCAAAGGTCAAAAGGTTGAAAGGTCTTCCCGTCGTATGATGATGTGGTGCTCTGTAGTAGAGGAGTTTGTTAAATGAATGAATATAATCAGCTAAGCTTAACAGTAGTATGCACAGTCTTGACTCCAGCATTACATACCTATAAAGAAAGTCTAAGCGAAATTTTTGAATGCCATTTAGAAATAAGACTATGACCATGACGTTGAGACAGAAGGGCAGGGAAGTACTTGTAGACTTCTTGACAACACTGGAAAAATACAGTTTGTGGTATATATGCTTCATCAGACACAAACGGCTATGATACTTTGAGTCATATAGGCACAAATTCTGCAAGTTAATAATTTGTTTTTTACTTTTATGTACATACACCAAAACTATCTATATAGTATTTGCACATATGATAAAAACTGTTACGGATTTAATTGGAAATGTGCTGGGACATGCATTTATTGTGCAAATGTAAATTTACAATGCACTTGCAATGTCTTAAAACTGCAGCAAAATATGTTTATATAATACGGCAAAAAGCACATTTCATGTTATTTGATTATTTTTATATCTTATCCCATACGTTTTCTAATTTTCTAGATAAATGTCTAAAATAACTTGCAATGATAGCATTTAGAAATAAGCACTTACAAATAAGCAAACAGCCAAGAAAAATATCAACACCTTCCTAAAATCATCACCTAACTTATTTTAACTTTATTTAACTTTTTTAACTTATTAAACTAACTTTATTTTAAGTTTTTCAGGTAACACAAAAATAAACCAAAGCTTAAGTCACACTCTTGACATAGGCCATTATATTAAAAGGGTAGAATCAATGATCTGATCAACTGAGGGTGTAGGCGATTTTACCACAGGTGGCCAGCATCATGAGGAGATGATTTAGGCAATAAAAAGTCAATTTTGCCCAAAAAAATGACTTACGTGATTATTTTAGGAAGGTGACAATAGAAAACATATCACCTGGTAGTGTACACACTGTAAAAAAGAATAACAAAATTCTTTTCTTTTTTTTTTTTCTTTTACCATTGTTCCCCCTGCCTTGGTGTGCTTTGTGTGTAGTGGCCTCCCCCTTTCTTTCCCCTTTCACCTCGCCCTGTTTTCTGGTCTTTAATGCCTCTCTGTGACCGCAGATAGAGGGTTGTCAGGTGTCAGTGTTTCACCCTCTTTCCCCTCTCCCCTGTAGCCCCGCTAGCAAACACCCGGAGCATGCACCTCGTAGAACTGGCACTCTAAATAGAAAGCAGCAGCAGCACACCTCTCCAGCCTTCCAGCCCCCTCTTCCTCCGGTAGAGGCAGGGGGGGTCCCAGTGTCCGAGGCCCCCTCTCAGTCAGCTGTAGGGGGCTCGGAGGCTGGAACTATAATGGCTCAGAACCAGCAGCCTATAAACCAGCAGCAGCCTGCTGAGGAGAGCAGGTAAGGACTGAGAACATGAAAAAAAAACAAAAAACGCTTTCCACCGCCTCGCTGCAGAAGCCAATCAAATAAAAAAATCACCTTTAACTACCAGATGATTCTGTGCTGCATAAAGCTGTCTCTAGTGTAACTTTCAGCACTTTTCTATAAATGAATTCCAACGTATGACTTAAATCCTGAACAAGTAAGTAAAATCAAATTAAAAGAACATTTTACCTTCTGGCTGAGATTAAGGAGTTTAAAGCCTTTCGGATGCCAGTTTCAATCCGGAAACTTCTTAGTCATTTGTCTTCTCAGACTGATCATGCCTTCCTCACAGTCAGTGATTCCTGACTTCCTTCCTTACATCCTGTTTGCTGTGTCTCTTCTTTTTCTTGTGTCTGAATCACTTCTCTCATTCTTGTCTGGAGTCTAAATGATTTTAATCCCGTTTACAATTTTCCTTGTTTCTGAAAATCATTGCATGGCATGCTGGCTAGATAATTTTAGTATAAATGATGATTTTTAAATTGTATTCTATTTTGGCCCTGATTTACAAGCTGCATCATGTCTAACATAAATATGCATGTTAATAAGAAGCATGAAAACCAGAATATTTATACACAACATAATTAAAAAATGCAGATGTTTAACCATGGTTGTATTTGTACACTAGTAATGTTGTGCGAGAGCCAGCCTCCACACCTCCACTCCTGAGAAATGGTCCTGGAGGCTCTATTGGAACACCTGGGCAGCTGACCGTGGGGACGCCAACATCTGCTTCCAAGGGCCCCAGTCCACACGTGGTGCGGAGAGGTAAGTCACTCCCCTATGTTGAAGTAGGAAATATAACTAACCAGTTCCATGGTTTGACACTATGTCTGATACTTATACCACGTACTGTGCTGTTACCTGCACTGAGTCATCCATCTGTATTTTTAAAAATGGGTCTTTTCTTGTTTTTGCTGTCCAGGCCCTTGCCTATATTTTCCCAGTGTATATATGTATACATATGAGATAACACAGACTGGCCTTGTGATTTCAGGTACTAAGAAACAGGCCCCTGCACCACCTAAAGTGGCTCCCAACCCCTTGTCCTCTGCAGCTACACCCCTAAAAACCACACCTCCTGCTTCTACACAGGCCCAAAACCCAGCCGCGAGTCCTGCCCAGCCTGTAACCCTACCTCGCCGGCACTCCAGTAACCAGATGCCCATCCATGCCCCAAGTCACCCTCCTCCCCAGCCTCCACCAAATGCAGCAGACCCAGAGTCATCCCCTCCCAACAGCCCCACTCCTCCTGACACGCCCCCACATGACTCCACACACTCTGCTTCTTTGTCCCGCCCTCGGCCAGTTCCCAGACCACGGCCCAGACCCAGTGTACCACCGCCACCCCAGCCTCCTAGCGAGGGCACTAATGGAGTGTGCACCTCAGCCTCCAAGATCATTACAGGTAAAAAAGAAAGAGCGTCACTTGCTTTAATTTCTAAAATGATAAGAATTTGTTGTGCATTTGTGGAAAATCCAACAGTACTTAAGCGTACAAGTTATGTATGATATTTTTGACCCTGAGTTCATTTTTTATTCCTACACACAATAATTTGTGGGTAACCTCAAAGTAATCTGAATGACAGAGTTAGCTGCAGCAAAACACAACTAATTCACCTTATTACTTATAAATATTAAATGGGGTGTATAAGATATATGATCATTTTGCATGAACAGCAGATAATCAGAATGTATCCAGAAAGGAAAAGACATGTTTCCATAATAAAAAAGGCACTTGGACGTTCTTCTTTTCTCATAGGAGTAAAATATAAATGTGGGGCACATAAGCAAATCAGGTCATAATACATTTGGACAAAGTTTTGAGGATGTTGAGCTTCAGTATATTGAAGCAAATCATCGACCTCATTAAAGATTCATTATGGAAAACACAAGCCAAACCAACTGCTGCCCTCAATCTTTCTCCACATCATTATATAAATGGAAACTTTCAAATATTGCAGAGAAAAAGCACTCTGTAGTTTCACTGAGCTCCCAGTTACTGTTACAACATCTTCCTGACTGTCCACATACTTCCACAGGTTGAGGATCTTATCCTGGGAAAGGTAGTAACTAGAACACTTGTTCTTCCATTAGCTCGAGTTCATTCACATCACCATCACTGTCATGTTTCAGAGCACTTTCAATGTTCATTTCTAATCTTACAATTCATTGCCCTTCTATTTATCATGTAACTCCTATGCTGTAAAATGACTGTAGAACAATACTGCGATTTTGGTTGCAAATATGTCTGATAGGTCGAGAGACAGACAGATGGACCATAGAAACAGGTAGCATAACCAGGTAATAGATAATAAATAAATAAGTAAGGGCTATACAGATAGAGTGAAACACAATAAATAGGAGGAAACCAGTATAAATTTTCCAGTAAAATAAAGTGGCATCAGTTAGAGCAGCATTAGACTTTACTGAAGCACTGAATTACATATTAAGTATGTGGTAAAATGATATAAAGTGTACATGATTGAAAATGCAAAGCTGGAGTTTTAGCACACTCATGCAAAACAAACCACACTGCAGAGATCTGCTCAAATGCAAATTTGTCTCACAGCTGAACCTCTCCTTTTTTTTTTAGCCCTTCAATTTTATTGACCAATATCGTAGCTGGTCCAAAAGTATACATGCTATTAAATAGATGCATATTTCTGTGATTTGGCTAGCTGCTACAGGAAACATATGGATTGCTGTGAGCAGCGATAAAACTGGACAATGGAGAATTTTCTAGCATGGATGGAACATATGTCTCATTTCATTACTGATCTTCGAGTGGTTACTGAGAGATCCTTTGCCCAGGGCACATCCTTTCTAAACTGTGTATGTGTGTAAGAGAGTGAATTATATAATCAACTAATGTGTGCATCTTTAAGCCCTAAGTCTAAGCAATTCCTAAATAAGGGACACGTGGTATATGCATTGTGTGCTAGTTTAAGTAAGAAACGTTTGGGACAGCGAAAAAAAAAAAAAAGCATGCGCTTCAGGAATTAGAGCTGTTCAGTGGTAATGGAAAGTTCAGTAGTTGCCAGTTACCCATCCCCCTTCAACTCTGGTTTGAACATCACCCCATTCTGCGGTTTCACCACACGGCTCCACTGCTATTCATCTGCATGAGCACAGGCACTGGGATCTACAGCTGCACCCCTCAGGCCACCTCTACAGGCTTATCACTCCATCTTTCCACCTCTCATAAAAGACTCACTGAAATGGGGGGCAGTTGTTTTCGATCAATTAATCATGACTGCGTTGTAAGTCACCCAGCGCTGTGGTTAATTACTTTTCTGATGAGCCAATGCCATCAGAATGTCTTGCTTGACAAGTAATTGATGAATTAATTGGGTGTCCTGAGCATGATATGGCATTGTTAAATTGTTACAGATGTGTGACCTCCTGCCTGTGAATTAAGAGTTGAATGGCAGGCTATGGTAAGGATGGCAAAACTAAACACTAATGCATAGCATTGTTGCTGAATGCCTTTGTTTATGAACGCTTTTGCACACTAACACCGCTTGTCCAAAAATAACAGACTAACCGCTAGCTAACCTGCATGTGCAATGACGCTTGTCTCAAAACAAATAGCAAACGCATTCTTTTTAAACTGCCCTGGGGTCTCATTTATCAACCATGCATACATGTTTATTTTTTTACTCAAATAACATGATTTTGTGATTAAGTTCTCCTTGTGTGTGTGAAGGTGCACATAGATATAGAACTACCCTGACCATGCTTATGCCTCTAGTCATAGAAAAGTGTAATCACAGGATTAGGGGTGTTCCAATCGCACTCTTGTTAATATAATTAACTGGATTTCTGACTGCAGTCTAGTCAGATATAAGTCACAGACTATGAAATGTAATGTAAGGTCTTGATTGGTTGAGAATATGGATCGATTTAGCACTCGGATTTTGGGCATGGATTTTGCAGTGAATCGTCAGGCTAATTCATTTATCCAGTGTGGTTTTAGTTGATCTCTGCCAGTGACTCACCTCATTTTCTCAGAGGCCAGAAAAAAACAACACACAGCAGTAGCAGCCTCACACTCAGGTTCTTTGTCTCTGGGCTTTTTAGTCAAGGGCACAGGAGGAGAAATTAGAGACAGGTCAAACATTTCCCAGCCAACCACAAACAGAATAGAGCCACAGCTTACATGTATTCATATGACTCAGGCTGCAATGCTTTTCCATATACAGCAGCTAAAAAAAAACAACATGAGGGATTTCTCACCCCAAATCAAATGCACACATATAGGCATCCCCTTTAAAGGGGAACTTGTTTACCATGTATGACCATATAAGCCTATTTTTTAGATGTTTGATTACTTAAGCTGACTGCATGAGCAGAGCAGTGTAGAATATGTGGTATTTATTGGCACCCCGTGTGTGCCATATGTACCTGTGGCATATTCAAATTTTCTACTCATGCACGGAATTCGAGCTTGTTCTGTTCACACTTTGATAAATGAGGCCCCTGATCTGTATGCTGCTTCCTAACATACACTTAGGAGAACATTGTGGAATAAAGGACGATATGAAGCCACCACACCACGGATACTGTCTAAATGTGCTACAATTTGAGTTAAAATCTCTGTTCATGGTTTTGTCACTGATTTTGAAATTTATGCATTAAAAGCTTTAGCAAAATGACAGTTTCGTGGTGTGTTAGATGTGTACTTGCTTATGTTCTAGTATCTAGTAAAGTAATCTTAACTACCACTCTGAGACATCTAGTAAACATCTTAATGACCACTCTGAGACTCTTTGAGATTTGACTGTAAATTCTGATCGCACAGATGTGGGCGTTATATTGAAGGGGCCCGGGAGGTTCCTTGTCCCGCATATAGCTGTGGAAGAGCACATGACTACGCCCCCCGATACTGAGACGCAATCAGAGAGCACCATCCTTTGAAGAGGAGATGAGACGCCTCCTCCTTGTGCAGCCAATCACTCCCTTTCAATGCTGTTTCGATGCAGAGCGATGCTCTGCGGACAATCCTGGCACTCCGGAGACTTCTATGCACCGAGGGAGCTTTTTATACGCTGTTACTGTTTGAACATTGCTGACATATTTGAAGCTTGAGGTAAGAGATAAACATGCTGTACCAATATCACATGAACTGTAACCTCCCTCCCTCTCTCGTGCCAGAAGGATTCCAGTTGCTTCGGCTTTAACTTCACCAATATTTTTGTTTTATTTTAGTCGTTTTGTATTGTAAACTATGCACATGTGTATTATTACTTGTGCCTTTGTGAGTGTGATAGTAAGGGATCAACAAAAAGCAAGCTGAGTTTTATCAATGAGGTTCTCATTCACACACTGAATTCGGTGTGTGCTGCCTTCTATGCACGTTAACATCCTGTCTTATTCCTGTCGGCCATCTTTATTTTAAACACTCAGTTACAGAGTGCAGGATTTTATTTTGAGTGCCTGAGATATAATGGAGTGAAGTTTTTTTTTTTAAGAGACCAAAAAGCTGTAATAGGAAATGTATAATGGTGGGGAAAAACTTGATTTTCAGTGGCCTACATGAAAATGCAGTGTATGACTAAATATCAAGTATTGATTATTTTTTTATGCACTTCATGTGGTGCAATACGGATTGCAGTTTAAAACTTCTTTTTTTTCTTACAAATGAGACAATCATAATATCAAGATTTGAATGTAAATGAGTGAAATTGTGATTGTGATGTTGCACAGGGTTTGAGCAAATGGACCAAATACAAAATATCACGTATCTGTTCAGCTCTATTTTAAGTAAGTAAATGTCTACATGGTGTTTCAAATCATTTGGCCCAAATTTAAGTTCAACATCCAAAAGTCTATTAGTAATGCTCAGGTAGAAATGTTTGGAGGTTTTATGGGGAAGACTGACGTGTGCCTAAAAAGATGCAATAATGAATTCTCAGAAAGGCTAGTTTGACTGTATCTCATTTGATTTGATCCTGATTTAAATTCTGATCTTTTCTTTATTTGCTTGTAATTTTATTGTTAAATTTACTATAAGATGAAACCAAAATCCAACATAAATGTGGAGTTACACTCAGGTATTAGTCATTCATCCATTTAATTAGACAGATCTCTGTCGTTTTTTGCAACAGGATACTTCTAAATGACTTCTAAAAGCTTGTAAATGTTGATTTGTATGTATCTTTTTCTTTTCTTTTATACTGTGCACCTTTTCTGCAGCTGAGCTGGTTCTGCATATGTCTCAAAGCAAAGATACTCCAGTGTGTTGTACTGATTACTGCTGTGTTTCAGACACAGCAAGTAGAATGATATACAATTACCTATGAAAATTCCGGCAATAAGAAAATAAAATTCAGTTTTAAATAAACTTCTTGTGTGTTGGTTTATGTATTTATTGGATGGTAATTAGTACAAGTATTTTAAAACCTTAGCAAAGAGAATCAACTTAAAAATTAGGAAAATTATTGCCGTATCTCAGTGTGAGGCTCAAAAAAATGTTTCATTGTTCTGTATAAATAAAGGTCTCACTATCTTCTGCACACACTGCTGAAATATTTAAGTGATTTATTACATGATTAAAAAATATTGACCAGACTTTCAAAAGTTCCTAGTGTCCAAAGCCTTGAGATATTAAACCTCAAGGACTGTCATGCCCAGTAGGCAAACAGAAACACTGCTACTGACAGGCAGACAATGAGGTTGGCATTTACCACATGCCTCAGACAGGGCTGTTCCTCGATGGAGCACACTACAGCCTCAGGTGGTGGTGGAGAGGGTCGCTGTCCTTCTGAAGCCTGGTCCAACCCACACAGCCAGAGCAGAGTAGACTTCAGCCTGGAGGGCATCTCAGGATGGTGTGTCCTTGAGCCTGATGACACAGAACATTTAGTGTCACTACGTTTTTGTGATCCATGAAGTTTAACCTTGTTACCACCTAAAGTATATTTTATTTTGCATTAAGAGTTTAAAATTAATAGGCACCTGGTCCTAAACTACACTAATCTTCATCCTGAGGAGGAAACAAGGTTTAATTTGTATCTTTCTGGCGCCCCCTACTGGATAAACAGTTATTGGTGCTGAAGCAAGATTTACAAAGACTTTAAATGAATAACTTCTAATAAAGGAAGACACACCATTTGTGTTCTCTGCCACATTTTCATGAGTCTTCGCCGTTTCATGATGTGAGACACTGTCGATGGTAAAGATTCCAGCATCTTTGTCAGCCTCACTGTTCACCGGATCAAACCGGGTAAACCATGTCAGCCGACTGATCTGTGACATACAACACATTATCACTGCATTTCAGTGGTTTCATGGTGTAATTAATATGGTTATTATTGTTGTATTGTTTAACAAAGTACCCGTCTAACTATTATATCATCCTGACCTGTTGTTCTGTGGGTTTCTCAGTGGCCAGGCTGACACACACCACCACAGCGAGTGTTAGCAGAGAGACGATGATTGAAAAATACAGATAGTGCACATATTTGATAATATCAGGCCTGGTGTCTATCTCGTAGCACTGTGGTACAGGATAGACGAAGTCCAGAATCATCCTCACAATGCCAACTAACAGTCCCAGCACCAAACCCCAGAATGCTCCCTAAAATCACACACAGTGTAAAAGACAAACGAGCAGAAGATGAATGTAAACTACCCATGTGTCCTCAGCCCTGTTTTATTTTATATAGCTTTGATAAATATAGGTGCTGTGTCTGTAAAGAAAGAATGAGATAAGAGCATCTTAAAAATCATTCCTCTAGACCAGAGACCAGACTCCAGACCTGGAGAGCCAGTGTCCAGAGTTCACTTTACTCAAACACACCCTCAAAAATTAAAAGGTAAGAGCAATCAGATGTTCTTGTGCTTGTGCTTGAGAAACTTCCAAACCGTGCTGGACACCGGCCCTTCAGGACTGAAGTCGTGCACCCCTGATCTAGACTAAGGTGTGACTTATGTGACTGTAACATTTAATGTAGATTGTCGTACAGTGTCAAAGCAGTATAGTCCTAACAAAGCTATAAGGAACTAAGATATAATGCCGATTTTTACAAATCATTATACAGTATGCTTAGTGGAACCTAAAGCTATAGTTCCAATCCAAGTCTAACCTGAAATCGTCTGTGCACAGTAGCTTTTTGACCTTGGCTGGGAGGAGTGGAAACCTGTGTGGTTTTCTGCTAGTCTGCCATTTGTTTTATTAGGTTTCAGTGTGCTGTGTTCTGAAATGCTTTTCTGTTCAGCACAGTTACAGAAAGTAGTTATTTCACATGAGCCTTCATTAATTTGAGACTTCAATGTGTCTGTATGTTTTTAATCTGGAAATGTGTGTTCTATATTCCATATTTTGACCCTTTTCATTATTTCTGTAAAGCTGCTTTCGGACAATGGCCATTGTTAAAAGCACTATATAAATAAAATTGAATTGAATATTGCTTATTATAATAAATATATCAATTTATTGTTATTATTATTAATATGATTAAATAAAAATATAAATAATATATAAATTTTATATTCACATAAAAACAAAATTGAGTGATAATTTATCATATTTACTTTATCTGAATGCCCACTGATGCCTGTTCATGTTTTTAGAATTGTTAATAAATATTACATATTGCTTTATAATTCCATACAGGTCATTACACCACATTACATTGTAATAAATAGTGTAACATTACAACATGATTACATTATGATAACTTTATTAGAGTTAACATGCTTAGAAGAAATAACTGCAAACGTAGAAAGAACAGCAGTTTTAATAATTTATCAAAATAGGCTACATAGAATATGAAAGTACATTTAAGTCCTCAGGGTTATTTTAGCACAATAAAAATTAATGATCATTTAAACACACACACACACACACACACACACACACACACACACATACACACATACACAGGTACCTTCTCGTTTGTCCTTTTCCAGAAGCAGCCTGCCACGAACACCACAGTGACAGGAGGCTGTAGGTATGTGCTAATAGACTGGATGTAGATGAAGAGCTGGCCACCCTGACTGGCCTGAACCAGGGGGATCCATAGCACAGACACAACCACCAAGACCAGGACAAACACTCTGAACACACGGATAAACACTAAAGATCTGCGTAGCATATGGTACAATTCAATAAAAATGAAAGTAAATGATGGAAGCATGAGTGTATAAAACTGGATGTGCCTTCATGAGCAGAAACAGTTGGCCAGCAGGTTTGTCAAATAAGATTTTGTGAGTTTGAGGTAAATTTTCATTCATATATTAAACAGCAGTGGAATTGTAGCCAATTCGAAGAAAGAGTCAATGTCAGTTTCTACAGGGTTCTCCAGTTTTCTCCCACCTTTAAAAATCATGCTGGGAAGTGGATTGTCACTAAATGAGTATGAAATTATATGTGTGTGTATGGTTCCCTGAAATGGCCAGATGTTCTATTCTGAGTGTACTCAAGCCTCATACCTAATATTTCTGATTAGGCAACACAACCCTGACTAGGATAAGGCAGTTTATAATTTCTTGCCTGGGAATAAATAATAAAATTACTTTTAAGAATGAAGCGTCACCCCTTGAGCTCACAAGACCTTAGCTTCCAGCTATATATAAACAATGTCCTACCTGCCTACAATCATGAGCTCCCACTCTGAGGCAGCACGGCGGAAATATCTCCATAAATCCATGGTGAATAGAGTGCTGGAGCTGTTGAAGATGGATGTCAGTGATGACATGAGAGCAGCTATCATTACAGCCATCATCAGACCCCGCAGACCTACAGAAAACACATACACGTATCTCTTAACCATCCGGATGGCAAGAAAGTCAACACGGAAAATCAATTCATAATCAAAGGTTGGTCAGACACCTTCAGGAAGGAGTTCAGTGACCAGTTTGGCATAGGCGATGTCTGAGCAGCCTACAGAATTCCCACAAACCTTCTCACACTCTACAGGGTCTGCACAGCCAACCTCATCTAGACATGCACACCGAATAAGAACAATAATACACTGTATATGAGCACTCAGCACTGTCTTTATTATTTAAACAATTGCTCTATATAAATGGGCTTTAAAGACTTGAATGAATGAATACTTGGATAAAGGATTCGGCTGATCATGCCTGGCAGAACCATCATGAAGAAAGGCAGGACCTTAAGGTACGAAGCCAGCAAAGAGCCTCCTTTAGCATGCAGCAGGTTCTTAGCAGCCAGTGAGCGCTGGACTATAACCTGCACACGTACAAAAGTGAGAAGGAAAGGTTGATAAATTCATAAATTGAAAGCTTTAAAGTAAGTATTAATACTGAACACACAGCTTTCAGTCAGACATGAGTGGATCTAAAACAAAAGACAAACCCATATCAAAAACCAGGCACAGGTCAGGTGATAGCACAAACTGGACACATCAAGAAATCAAAAACATTGCAAGGATCCAGTTGAAGGTATGTTGGATTATCCCAAAACAGCTTTTCAGAGATATCATTTTTTTACATTTATATATATTTATATTTAATTCTGGATGAGAAAGTCGACCGTGACACTAGCAACGAAAAACTCCCCGAGCTGCCAATAGGACAGGAACCAGACTTAAACAGGAAACCATTGATGGACACTTAACTGATTGAGAGTAAAATTGTTCAGCATAGTTTTACTGTGATGGCTGTTTATCAGTTAAAGTCCAAAGACAAATTCATGGTTTCTAAGAATAGCTACAAGCTGTCCATCATGATGATATTTAGACTGTCCATGTTACATGTAAAGGAAGGAACAGGGATATTTTGGTATTTTTTATTTTTTTAAAATTTCAACTACTAAAATCCAGCTAGAGAAACCTTTCTGTCTCCAAAGCACAAAGGTTTTATTTTGAGGATTAACAATCCTCAATTGGTGACTAGAGCCAGTGGTCCTGACCAGATGAGACACCTGAAGCAGAGAATGCTATCTAATGCTCTATATAGATTTTTTTAGCAAGCAATGTCATCAGTTCAAGAATCAGACCAGAGAGGGTACAATTTCTGTAAGAAATTCTGTAAAAAAAAATATTTTTTAGAAAGTTAGTAGACTACAGTCATTATAATTTATATACATCAGTTCTGCTAGTATGGATCACATCTACAGTTCAATCCACTAAAAAACTTTGCTGGGTTTACATCCAGACTACCATTTATTGACCCCTGCACCTTATGGCATTGCTTATTTCCAAGGTGGATTTGCCTCGACTTGGCCAAATCAGTGTAATAAAATGTATGTTTAATTCCAGGTAAATAATACAGTTGTACTTCTAAAGAAAAATCAAACCCCCACAGTATTTGCACAGTATTTGACTTATTGACTTCTCTCACCTGATCTGAACACCAGTACCAAATGGAGGGGATTGACATTCCCAGCAGAACCCCAGGCCAGGGAAGGTCAGAGGTCACAGGATCTCGGAAAATGTGGAAGGCGTCCTCACGAGGGATCCCGCAGGTGGTGTTTGGGACTCTAATGGAGGGAATGGCATTGCCATAGCCATCCAAAACGGCTTGCAAGCCCCCGACCTCCGCAAAACCTCCCCATAAGCAAAAGTGAAAGTAAAAGAAAGAAACAGAGGTTAAAGGAGCAGAATGTTTCAGATAAAGTAGTTGTCCATTTGTCCATCAAATGTTCTGAGACAATGTCAAAAATCATACAGAAATAAGCTGGTGGAAACTACATACTGAAGCCCATAAGTGTCAGGGCTCCAATCAGCATGATAACAGTCTGAGCTGCATCAGTGTAGATGACGGCTGCAAGACCACCTATAAAGACAGAGCAGCCTTATCATAAACATTATAATAAAACAAAACATTTGGAATCCTGAGCCTTTTTTTTTTTGTTTCAGCATGATATCTGGAGATCATTAACAGTACACATACACAAATTAAAGACCAAATGAACTGACCTGCTACTGTATAGAGAGCCGTAATGACGAGGAGAAGAATGACAGCAAAATAAATATTCCATCCCAGAGCCTGCTGAATGAACACAGCCCCAGCATACATATCCACCTGGACACATGCCATTCACACAACTCTAAGTCTGAACACTCATTCTTCAATAAGTATCATTTAATATTATTCTCACAACTGCAAAATCTGAGAAACACCTCTGTGTAAATAATGCTCTACCGTTTACTGCCAACCTGAGAAAGCAGTGGCCGTGCAGGGGCTCAGTTTTCATTCTTTATTGACTGAAGTAGGTAAATTTGACACCCTCCTAAAATTTCTTCAAAGTTCTCCAATAAATCAATTTTATAAAATAAAGATATTAATTAATTGTTTTCTGGGTCTATTTAAACATAAATAAAGTTACATTATATTTAGATGTCTCTACTTCAGTACCACAATAAACTAAATTGTGCATGTTGCACTACATTGTGTGCAAGAAAGCTTTAACTTGCCTTTTCAGGCTTCCATACAATTATTTGCATTAGCGAGCTGTTGAATGAGTGATCATGGCATAGACTTTTGATATATCTTTCAGTTCCATGTACAATGATCTCAAACCACTCAGCCTGACTATATTAATCAAGTTTTTGTATAAAATGCAAAAAAAAACAAAAAAAACATTGTCCTGGACTTTGCTATGTTTATATTCCTCTTGTTGGTCATGTTTTAGACCAATCCACCAAAATCCTTACTGATCAAAAACACAATCACAGAATTTTGATATAAAGTAAATAAATAAACAGGATCATTGCCAGGTATTTTTATTTGTGAACAGGCATAATGACATCGTATAAAATAAAACAGGAGTAAATATAGAGGCTTCTTTTCCAAAGTGAAGAAATCTGCTGACCTTGAAGACTATAAAGATTAACAGTGACACATATCTCTTGGATAATAAATGTTAGAAACATTAGTGTTAGTGTTTTGTGTTTATAAATGTTATAACTGTGCAAGTAGATTGTGACGATGAAAATGAGTTATTGAACTAATGTGAATAAACAAATCCTGCAGGGCTGGTTTCTGCTTGGCATTCTGGAGGTGGGGTCAGGGGGTAAACAAATCATTACACTGTTTCTTATAATAGGTCCCTTGGTAAAAACTACATCCCAGAATCAACCCAATGCACTGTGAAACACAACGGCAAACTTTACCCTATTCCTTATTCAGAACTCCTGCTTAATGTTAGACTAATCTTATAGGCTGGTTTTCTTCCTGCTGTCTGCTGTTTCTTTAGTATATAATACAACCACTTCACATACATGGCAGTAAGCAAATTCTTAATAAGTTTCAATTTAAGCTGTTTCAGATGTATAGATAAAGTAATAAATAATAATTTATGCAGAATAATCATTTTAATAATAATAATAATAATCAAGTGCATAGTAATGAAGTGCAGAAAGTCTTGACACTTACCGATATTTTTGTGAAGATGTAAATAAACAAATACAAAACAGCAATAAATATCTGTATTCTCTTGCCTCCAAATCTCTTCTGAAGATACTCTGGCATAGTTGTCACCTGTAAGAACATTCAGATATCTCTGTCAAGATGTAATTTGTATTAAACATAAATAAAAATCTATTGCTGTGTATAAGCTATCTCACCCCGGAAGCTATGTAGATGGGGAGGAAGAGCCAGCCTAATAGCAGAACCACCAGCATACCCTATCAGAAACAATGAGGAAAGAGTCTAAAGATACCAACATTTCTTAAAAACCTCACAATTCTAAGGAAAGATACTGTGTCTGTATGAAGCTTTACATTCCACTCATACGCTATAGGGCCGATCCCAGCTGCGGCCGCTGATCCAGCCAGACCAATGAAGTGACCACTTCCCACGTTACTAGCAAACAGAGACGTGCCCACCTGCAAAACCACCAGAGGATCATTACTTAATTAACCGACCGGCTTCCAGGGAAATATCATCCTATGTACAGATGTTATGTCCACTGTGAGAACTTACCGGCCACCAGGTCATGTTTTTGCCTGCTAGGAAATATCCACTCACTGTGTTTCTCTTGGTTTTCCACATAGACTTAAAATCAGGAAAGCATTTGATTACAAATATGATTTTCAGTATTTGTATTGCCATGAAATACAGAGTGAACAAGCACTGCCTTCTCTCTGCAGTATGTTTTAGGCAATAGTAAGTCTTCATTAGGTTAACACTTCTTAAGCAGTTCAGTCTACACATTTAAAATCAGCATTCTGAAACAGTAACAGTAATCAATAGCTCACTCAATATCCCTCTCATTATCTAAGCTGCTTATCCTACTACTGGGTAATAAGGGGTGCTGGAGTCTATCCATCTTCATTTGTAAAAATATGTTTCATTATCTGTTACGAAACAATGTCAGATTCTGATCATGTTCTCAGAAAAGACACGTTTCCATCGCCCAGTGTGTAATAATATGCCATGAAAATCACACAAGAGATAGGAGGTGACATTTATTACATATTGATCAAATAGTGTACTGGTAAAAAAAATGGTTAAAATATTCTGGTGCAGAATGCCTCCTACAGACCACTCAAATAAAAGGTCAATGCATTGCTGTGTATATGTTCATGCCAGAATGTTCTGTAACATTATTACAACTGGAATAAATCCACTAGCATATAACCATTTATAAAAGTTTATTCCAGTAAATGTTACCAGTCATAAAGACCATCTGTTTTAGTTTGGATTCTGCCACAAAGTAAAATGGTGGCTCAACAGTTGAGGTTGCGGGTTACTGATCAGAACGTCTGGGATTCAAGCCCTAGTACAGCCAAGCTGCCGCTGTTGGGCCCTACAGCAAGGCCCCTAAACCCTCTCTGGTCCAGAGATGCTCAGACCCCAACTGGGATATGTAGAAAAAAAAATTCACTGCTCTCCAATGTATGTGTGACAAAAAAAAAAAAAAAAACACTTCTTCTTCTTCTAAAATGAGAGTTCTGCTTATAAGATCCACAAATAACTCATAACTACAGCTCAGTGGTGTGTTAAATAATGGGGATGATGTCACATACCATAAACTCTCCTCATATCACCCTCAAATATACATAGCTCTTTCAGTATAAGTATAATATTTTTAATCATACACACACTTAAATTTATAGTCTAAAGATTCATACATTTTTACATGTTTAATAATCATTACTGTTATAGCCTACACTATTTTACAATGTCACACAGCAGGGTTTCGTATCACTGTTTCCAAATGTAGACTTGGACAGACTGCAGACGGCTCACTTTTGTTCAGTTTTCCAGTTAACGCCACCTCACAAGCTGCTATCTTTAAGCATCTCTTTTATGTGACTCTGTGATGTCAAACTAACATAAGTCAGGACTGAGATAATCATAACAGCCTAATGTGAACAAAAATTTGTCACTTGCTATTAAATTTTGCTTATTTGAGACAGCTGACATTTACTGGAATAATCCTTAATTAAGTTGCATATAGGGTCATATCAGTTATTATGACAGAATTAAGTAGATTAAAATTGACTGTTAAATGGTAAAAATAATAATGTTATTACAGAGAGAACCCCTTAAACGACACACACACACACACCTGTATCCACTGCATTAATGTATGAATGAATAATGTGCATTTAAATACACCTACCCATAGTCCTACTGCCAGGATCAATATAAAATACACAACAAGCACCGCTATATCAGCAGCAGACAGAGTGTTTGATCGGTTTGAGCCCCCTTCTGTGGGTGTCAGGGAGACGTTGGGGATCTCAGTACTAGCCATGAGGACAGGGGTCAGGCGTATGTCCCACTACAGTGAAAACAGCAAACAATATGACAAAACAATGTCTTTTTCTGACATGCACATGCAACCACTGTGTATTCAAGATCACAGCACTCAATCTAGTCTATTACTATTGACTAAAACTAAAAAAAGACTTTATATCAATTATAAGATCATCTATCTATGCCTAAATCCAAAAAATGTAGTCAGTTAGCACAGACTGCCCTTCACTGACACCACCCCTTCACTGACACGTCACTGCAATAAAAATGGAGCGCAGTTTGTGTAGAGAGATTGCATGATGAATCATGTCTACCATTAAAGCAATCTCCCACACCCATTTGTCAGGTGTGATAAAGTCATGAACAACACCATCTGGCCTTCGTAACAGCAGTGAAGGGAGAGGAAGAAATTCACTCACCGAGAACCAGTTTTCCCTCCTGATTGTGGAGCTACAGCTTCATAGCGTTGCAGTCAGAAGCTCACACCGTTCAGACATTTGTAACATTGTCACCTGGTGTCTAGAGTCTTCCCCTGTGACTGAGGGATCAAACTCCAGATTCCTTTCACTTCTTATATAAGACTACACACGCTGGTTAAAATGTAAGGAAGTTTTATTACCAAAAAGGTAACAGAATGATGTTGCACTAGCAATTAAACAGTAAGGTGACAAGACTTATTAAAGCCAAAGTAAATATTATAATTGCATGAACTTAAATATCTGATAGCAAATCCAAGTTTAAAAATGCAAACGCTGAAAGTGTGTTGTACT
The DNA here is from genome assembly GCA_028565595.1 of Duopalatinus emarginatus. Classification (NCBI taxonomy): domain Eukaryota; kingdom Metazoa; phylum Chordata; class Actinopteri; order Siluriformes; family Pimelodidae; genus Duopalatinus; species Duopalatinus emarginatus. Next base: position 17,275,254 of record JAOVVF010000025.1, read on the forward strand.
GCAGTACAGCTACTAGGCAACAATGTACCTTATTTAGGAAAATTCTCAAACATATCTGCATTTAGGAACCCAGAGAAAAGATCAGGAAACTAATATCACACACAGATATCAGTTGACTAACCAGTACATTTTTGTATAACTGTAATATATGTTATTACTTTTCTACTTCAATAGTATAATTAATAAAATAATTACTAAAAATCCAAATGTTTCCACTTTGAAAAACAAATAAGATTTTTTTAAAATTAATATATCACAACAGTGTTGATCGATTTCATTATTTTCATTATTATATTAACTTCTCTATTTATTGCAACCTCCCAGGCATACTAAATTTGTCTGTAAACTGTTACAAAAATAATACATACTACATAATACATACAAATAAAAACAATAATTCTAACCAAATGAAAGAATAAAAGAACACATATATCAATTAAATACACAACATTATTAAAATTATGCATTAAAAAAGTAAAAAAAAAAAAAAAAAAAAGAGATGAAGATACATTTTAATTTCCTGTTATTTTTCTCATAAAAATCAAAACAAGCAAATCATTTATGTTCGACTTTACATTCAGCATATGATTAGGTGAAGACCAAATCCAACAATGAGAAAAGAAAAACCTTGAAAACTATACATTCAAAAAAGCACTTTGGCTGTACACGAATGGCCAAATGTAAACCTGCAGATATATTAAGGATGTCCAGGAATATAAGGACAGAAGAAAACTTATTCTCTCCTAATTACATCTGATCTTTATACAATAAAATCTACCTACAGAAATTCCTACAATAACTCTTATAATATCCACTTATTTCATATATTGCATGGGATACCACACTATATAAGGAATCACTTTAACATTAATTAGAATAATCATAAATCAGTCATATATCTCTATAAGAAATATAGTATGTTATATCCAAAGTCTCCAAGGTCTACGGAAATACATTCTACAGTAGAAGAATCGCTGTAATCTGTTGAACAAAGCCCTCATAAATTAACATGTACGCACATTTATATCCAAAACAACACTCTGTTTTTCATTTGTACAGAATTTCATTCACAGTTCTATTCACATTCCACAGTATGATTCAGATTCAGTACCATATCTATGTTTGTATGTACATTAGAAGTCACGCTTTATAATGCTACTACAATCTTCTGACCTAAGACATGTCTATGTTTGTTTGTTCATTTTTTCATTTCATTTAGTTTGAACATGTACCGAAAGCTCCATGTAGCCTATGTAACTCAAAAGTGTGTGAAGTGAAGTCAGTATGATGTACAGTTATGTCAGCTTATGTACATTTAGGAACAGGTTTTCTCAGGTATGTCTGCATGTTGAAACACAGTCTTTTAGTGCATGTACAATGTGTATGTGTGCACTTAATATAAATGTGTATGCAGTATGTGCGTGTGTTTGTGTGTGTGTGTGCATGTGTGTTCCATCACCATGCAAGGGGAGAAGCCATGCGAGGACTGCGAGGGCTGCGTGGAGGATTCTCAGTGGCCTGGTTCTCATTTAGGGCTCTCTATAAAACAAGCATGCACACACACACACATAGACACACAAACATACACAACTGTCATTATGACCCTAGTATTTGACAGAATCCATATGCTCAACATTTTATTGACATACTCACCATCCAGTCTATTAGGAGCACCTGCACATTTATACGGTTATACAATCAGCCAGTCATGTTACCGCAGCATAATGTATAAAATGATGCAGATACAGATCAACAGCTTCAGTCGACGTTCAAGACAAACATCAGAATGGGGAAAACTGTGATCTCTGTGACTGTTGTTGGTACCAGATGGGCTGGTTTGAATATTTTCATTCCTGATCTCCAGGGATTTTCACACACACGCAAAGGTTTTTTGGAGTTTGCACAATATGGTGTGAAAAACAGGTCAACATTCAGTAAGCAGAGGGTCTGCAGGCTAAAACACCTTGTTGATGATAGAGATCAGAGGAAATAATACTAGACTGATCCGAGTTGGCAGGAATTCTATCAAATAGGCAGTCTGTCCAAGCATGTTGATCAGAAATGCATTTCAGAACTTACATCAAACAGTGAGGTGGATGGAGACTGTTGTGTGTATAAATCCCAGGAAATCAGAAGTTCATGAAACACTCAAATCAACCCTTCACTTATACATCCATGCCATTGCATTACAGTGAAATGTCATTCGGCAAACCAGAAAACAAAATTATTAACAGAATTATACTAAAAAACTCACATCAAACTTTGAAATGAATTCAGCAAAGATGCCAAAGAAAGCCTCGGTGGTGGTGACCTTGCCGTCCTCACCGAAGAAAGAGGCCACCTTACAGAATTCCTCCATAGCTCTCTGCTGTAAAGACTCCAGAGACTGCACTGCAGGGTGACTGTTCTCCAGAAAACCCTACATACATGACACAGTTAAGGCCATACACACACGTGTTTCTTTTCAGCCTGCAGCACCCACATATATACATCATAAACCAAAGGAACATATAAAAACAAGGGTCAAATACACCAGTACAGAGAAATTAAATGAAAAAGGGTAACTTTCATATATTCTACATTCATTATATAAGGACTGAAAACTCTGATTCCCAGAATCCACAACAGCCAGGCAACATGGATGCACCCGAGTACTTTGTTCCTCAAATGTTCTTAGTCCCCAGAGTTTTAGTTGTGTTTTTCCAACCTGTTGTATGTTCTAGATGTTCATCTGTTTTGAGTTAGCCCTGTTTCAGTTTGACTATTTAAACCCACTCTTTGTGACTTTGTGAAGTATTCGGTTGTCTGTGTCCACTCCTTACAGATTACATGAAACAATATATGAAAATGTACTTTTTTGATTACATTTTTTCATATTTAACATTTTTTGAGCTGCATTGTGATAATATATTAATAGAAAGAAAAAACATATGCTACAACAGCTACATCTGTGTTAAGTAAGTTGCTTCAAATTGCTGCATCTCTGTGTATGTTATTTCAACATAGAGTAGCTAAGCCTCACTATAATACACACCTCGATCCTGAGTGAGTGGTGTGCTGTCTATTCTTTTTAAGATATACTTAATTGCATTTAAAAAGCACCATAACAATGGCAGTGATTTAGATTTTTCAGGCGAACACAAATATACTGCTAAGATGACGTTCAATACTAATCAGTTTCATGACGTTTGGCCATTTTCCCCCTGCTATTCCAGCTTTGAGGAAGAATATTGTCATGTAAAGCAGTATGAGTTACAAAGTGGAAACAAAGTACAAGAACAACAAGTGAGTGTAATGAATTAGTAAGCAGAAGTGTTTGCTCTTTCATCTTGGCTGAGAAGAGTGTGTGGGTGTCACCAGAGGATTCCAGTAACACTCTTACAGGACACATTTCATTTACTATTAAACACTTAAAACACTTCTCTCAAAACAAAACAAAACAAAACAAAAAAAAGCCAGAAATGTAAATTGACCTACTCATCACGGATAATTATTTGTTGCCAAAAATGAAAGTGTGTTGCTCTTTCTCCTGCCAGTAGCACGCAGAGAAACAAGACAGTTCCAAGGTCCAGGAAAAAAAAAAGTGAGGTTCCGATTTTCCCATACACCCACACAGCATGACGGATATATTCAACAGCTGTTTGGATTTCCTTAAGTGTTTATGTTACAGAGTTTGGAAGGATACACTCATAACAACAGCAAAGCGGTCATCAGCAGTAGCTGGCATTTTTTGGCAGGCTGAGCGGATATCTTGGATGATGGTGTGCAGATCGTTCATATCAAAGGTGATGTTCCTCTGATTCACTACGGCCAAAAAAAAAACAACAAAAAAACACATATTAGGAATCAAACTTGCACCATAGTGTCTAAATGTTTTTTGGTTCATAGAAAGCTATAGTATTTATTTTTTTATCTGGATTGTAAATCTTACCTACAAAGCTATTACAGAAATAACGTATTACAACAAGCGCATTAATATAAATCTGTTCTTTGCCTAATTGTTGGCTCTACCACCAGAGTAGCGGTTATAAACAATGAATCAACACCTACTGAACCATAATCCAGAATCGATTAAAATTGAATTGTTTAAATCATTAAAATGTTTTACTTTTAATTATTAATTAATACAACTACAAACAAACAAGGAAAACAGGAATGAACGGAATACATTTCATTACCAAACTGTCCTTAATAAAGGCTTTTGAACTAAACTATAATTATTCCAGAGATTTTTTTTGCTCACCTTTGGCTGCAAGTGGTACAGTCAGGAGTTCTTTGGCAAAGTCCAGTACCTCAGGAAAATGTTGGCACAATGATTTGGCCAGAATATGCAGAAAAGTGGATTTTCCATCTACGGTTTTGGTGGTACCGAGCTACAAAAAAGTGTTATATCCACATGTGATTGATGTCTGGACAAACTGTTGACTAGTGAGAGACTTCACTGTGAATTTCTGTTCTCAGACTGGCTCTCTAAAGCCTTATTTCCACTAACAAGCATGTAAGGTAGAAAGCAAAGCTGGCTAAATCAATATAATGACGACCGAAAAAAAATGTACCAGGTTATGAAAGGCACTTACTTCAGTGAGGAAATTGATCTTAAAGCCAGTGGTCTTATTTCCCTTGGGCTGGCCATTGTTTAAATAATTCCCCATGGCTAGGACAAACTGAGGAAGGACAAAAAGAAAGTCTACAGACTCAGAGTGATGAAAAAACACAAACTATACTCCATAAGCATGAATTCTGAGTAGTAATATGAAGATTTGTCAATCAGAGTTTAATCTGCATTTTGAATACTGTGGTTTGGAGAACTGGTATTTTGAAATTATGTATAAGTGAATTAATGTTTTACCTCCAGAATCTTTGCAAGTTTTTTGCTGTTTTTGAGCTCCAGTGAGGCCTTGTAGATACATTCATAACCTGCTCTCATCTCCTCAGTTTTCTCCTGCAGCGTGCTTTTAAAATGCAGACTCTTTAGACGGGTCTTATACTCAGGCACAGACAGCATCTGGAGATAAATGCACACAAACACTTGTGCATAGTTTTGTGCATAATGTTAAATTTAACCGGCAGCTTTTTCCCCTCAAAGAATAGAGATCCAGGGTGTTTGACTTATTCATTTGGATTATTACCTGTAAGACAAACTGATCTGGCTCACTGAGCTTGCTTGGGTCATCTGTGTACTGTTCATACCGGTTGACCTCTTCATCATCTGGGGCATACAGTAGCAACTGTTTAATGTGCGCTGGCTCCAGGCGATCAGTCAACATTGTCATCAGCACATGACGCAGTTCACCTGGAGACAGCTTCAGATGCGCAATCAGGATAGCTGAAAAGAAAGTGGCGATCTGCACATTAGTGAAACCTAAAAGAAGCCCTACTACGTGGCCAAACAGTCCAAAAGAGCTTAACTCTACTATAGACTGTGATTTAAAAATCAAAGCAAACAGAAACATACAATCAAGTACAGTCTAACATAGGATATCTGACACGAAGAAGACTTTCCCTTTTCTACTCACATGCATTATAGGCTTTCTTATGGGAAAGAATCTCAATCACGTCTTTCTTTTTGAATGTCTCAGGCTGAGGTGCAGGTTCTGGAACAGAGACTGACACAAAATCAAGGAATGAGAGTGTGTTCTCCATGTGAAAGAAAGGTGGACGGAGATAGACAGATGGGTGAACGTTTGGTGAATTCAAAGATGCATGGGAAGACTGACACACTTAGATGAGTGGTGTGCTCAAAAGTGCTGAAAATATCAATATTACTTCTGAAAGATGATATTATGGTCTATGAAAAAGACAAACAATATATAGTAAATTTCTTTATTGATTTAACATATTGAAAAAATAAAATAAAATCAAGATTTAAAAACTTCACGAAGATGTAACTGATGCCTAGTCACATAAACCAAAGAATTTCAAAGAAATATAAAATAATGCGCTAATTAGCCAACATCTCTTCTATTGAAGGCATTAATGGTTGGAATTACATTATATTTAATCTCAGCACATTCATCAAGATAAGTGGGGAAAAAACATGTGACATGCATGTTCCTCCTCAGATTTTAGATTTAAGATTGGTGTGGTACAGTGGTAACATCATTGGGTTCCCATGTGAGAGACCTGGGTTCGATTCCCGATCTGGGCAGCCAGTCTGTGCTACACCAGTAAGGGTCCTTGGGCAAGACTCCTTACACTACATTGACCTACCTGTAATACCAGTAACCTTGTAAGTCACTCTGGATAAGAGCGTCTACCAAATGCCGTAAATGTAAAATGTAAGAAGAACATATGTCTGTATGTTAATTAATCTAAAGCTATTACTAGTATATACAATCTAAATAATTTAAAGCTAAAAAGAGGTTGTTTGTTTATTTCTGGTGTTGTGATGAAATACATATGCTATATTTTAGACCAAGTTGCAACTTTAATTATTTATTAAATTTAATTAAATTTAATTATTTACAAATGAATAATTAGTTTTAAATCCCTGCCTACAACCAGTTAAAGCCACCAGAAACATCCCCTCAACATGCAACTCATCAACTTACGGTAGTCTTTCCGACTACCAGTTGCTTCCTGTTATGGAGTCATATTAAATCAACATGGCTGCTCACACTGAACAGTGTAAAGTTTGTTTGTTTGTTTGTTGTTTCTCTTTTTTTTAGTTTATAGCAGTATCGGACATAGTTTGGTCAATACATAGACAAATTGTTTACATCAGCCACACTAATCTCCGTTTTGAGATGGTAAAACAAAACAGGATCACTATTGTTTGCTGGCTAGCAACACACACATGCATATATACACACACACATACACATACACACACATGTTACTCACTAGGACTCTTCTGTGTGCCAAAATGCAATTCCAAGTCCAAATATTTCACCATGTCACTGAGCTTATCATAATCAGAGTCTTCTCCTAACTGCAGTAAAGAAAAAACACCTCTGCTAACACATTCAGCACATAAAGACGTTACATTTTAGTTCAACTATTCTAAATTAATTTAGTCATGGTAGACTTCATTACAGGGTTTACACTCAAGTTTTAAACCTAATTAGAATCATTTTAACAACGTACCTGTCCCCAAATAGTTCCTTCAGAGTTCTCAACTTGTTCCCAACGTAGCCTCTTCACATTCATGTGACTGGAATCTGATTTATGTGGTGAGGACCGGGGCAGAGGAGGGGGTACACAAGGAGGGGGCAAAGGTGGAGGTGGTGGAGGCTCCACAGTAGATGCCTCTTGATGGTGGAGCTGAGGCTGGGCCTGAGGTGGAGGCTGTGCTTGGGATTGAGCTTCATGGTGATGCTGATGGCGTTGGTGCTGAAAGGGATGAGGACTTTGTCTGGTTTGGGCTGATGGCTGGATTGGATGAGATTGCTGTTGGTGTTGCTGTAGCTGTTGCTGCTGTTGTGTTTGCTGTTGTGACATAGGCTGATGTGGAGGCAGTGGCTGAAAGGTTGAGAGGATCTGGGTCTGGTGAGGTTGGTGGGGCTGGTGGATAACGTGGTACTGAGGAGCAGTTTGCACAAGCTGAGTCTGATGAATGTGCTCAATCTGATGAATGTGATGAGGTTGGTGGATAAGTGGGGAAGGTTGGGTTGATGGGTAGACTTGATGGATCTGATGCATTTGGTGTTGACTGGGATATGCTGACTGAGGTTGTGGAGTCTGTTGAGTCTGGCGAATAGACTGGGAGTTTGGTTGAGACATGTGGGCCTGATGCATTTCAGCTCTTCTTTCAGCTCTCTCTGACCTTTCCATCCGGTCCATTCGTTCTAATTGTTCCATCCGCTCTAAACGTTCCATCCGTTCTAAGTGTTCAATCCTCTCCAATCTATCCAACCTGTCCATGGAGCTGGATAGGTGACCTTGATGGCTTTGATGGTGACCTAAATGCATTGGTTGAGGCTGGTAAACCTCATAAACATGCCTATCAGACAGTTCCATTCTGTCAATTTTGTCAAGCCTATCCATGGAGCTAGAGAGTTGACCTTGATGGGTATTATGAGTCTGGTGGCTTTGATGCATTTGCCTGCTCTGTTGAGCCTGATGAAGTGGATGGCTGTGCTGAGCTTGATGACTCTGATGAATTTGATAAACATGTTGATCTTGGTGACTTTGTGGAGTTTGGTGATGCATTTGGTACATCATATGGCTATGGATTGCAGATGGAGATATGTCAGGGGAAGGCAGTGGGGGCAGGGACTGGTGCATCTGTTGGATGGGGTGCTGGGAGTGTCCAGTTGTCGGCTGGACTGGAAGTGACTGGGCTTCCTGGAGAACCTGGTGGGACATTAACTCCTCCCGAGTAGGAAGCACTTTGTTAATGGACTGTCGCTTTGGAGGTGGATTGGCCCTAGGAGGAGGTGGAGGTGGTGGTCCTGGGTGACGGCGGAAAGTTAAGTGTCGGGGTACCTGATCAGGGGCATAACTGGTAGGAGGTGGTGGATCATTAAACTGAACAGGAGGTGGGGGAGGTGGGGTGAGAGGTGGAGGTGGAATGTGCTCAGAGCTGGATGAATAGGTGAGAGAACTTGCATCCTCACTGCTACTATGCATCTCACTGGCACTACTGAGCTCAGGGGGAATATAAGGGCCATCATCTTCCTCCTCATCCTCATCCTCTACTTCCTCGTCCTCCTCATTTTGTAGGGTCATTTGGACCACATCCTGGGGTTACCACCAAAAACAGCTTTAAGTTTCTGCCAATACTTTGTACTTTGCACAGTAAAATATCTAGTGTTCAGTGAACTGATACATAGTTAAACTGAATCTAATTTAACTCTGTGGGTGTAAATTTAACCATTTAAAACTGAGATAATGTAACAACAACAACCAGCACAACTATAATGAAAAACAATAATAGACTGAATGTTATACTTTCCTCAGATTATTGGACACATACCTCCTCGTAGTCATTTTCTGGAGACAAAAAGTCATCAACAGATAACTGCTGACCCAGCTGCTCTGTGAGGGCCTCCATAAACAGGTCAGTGTCAGCACTGCGGGGGGGACGGGAAAATGTATAACGCTTCTTCCGGATGGGAGGACTGGGTAGGTAGTCTGGGGGGCTTGGTGGATAATCAGGGGGAGACGGTGGGGATAATGGTGGGCTGTCCAGAGTAATGTAGGGGTTGGACTCTGCACTCCCCTGGGATGGAAGGTCTTGAGGATAGCATGGGCCCTGGGGACTGGGCAAGGGCTCAGACCATAGAGGCTGGGGAGGTGGGGGAGGAGGAGGGGGAGGCTGGACTGATGTTACCTTACGACTGCCTGTGAAGTGATGGAAAAAAAGATTCATTCATTACTTCATCTAATAATAATTTTGTTTGTATTTAAGTCCAGTAGGTTTCTTTGGCTGGATTTACTTTTGGCTATGTACCTGAACTTGCCCGTACAGAAGGAGATGATGATTTAGCTCTGACAGACTGGCTAGATGGGTGAGGGTAGATGTCAATCAGTGTTTCAGGAGCAGGAGGAGGGCGACTCTTGAGGGATTTAGACCTCTTGCCTACATGTACATTCTCAAGCTCAGCATATACAGCAGATAGCTAAAGAAAGAGTTTCAGATAAATACAAAAGCCACTATTATAATTAACACAAACTATAAGCAAGCTACAAAACACAGAACATTTAAAAGGGTTAATGTCTGATGTCTGACATCATTTCTAGTTGCCATCCATGTTTTTTATTTTGATCTCTGGAAATGGTTAATAATCCACTGGGTAATTCTCAAAGATTAAAGTTTAAACAACAACAGTCTTTTAATTCTTTGCTCACATTAGTGAGGTTGTTAGGTGTCTCTGGTAGAGAGGTTCCATCTCCAGACTGTCTTTCTCCAGGAGCCAGTCTCATAGAAGCCAGCTCAACAGGCTCAGTGCGGATACCTAAAAAAGATCCCTAAAAGTCATTCACATTTTAAATATCAGGGTTCTCAGTTATGTAAAAAAAAAAATTCTAAACCTAAAATCAAAAAACCTAAAAAAAAAAGAAAAAAAACCAGTATAATTATTTAAATAATATTTAAATGTATGTAACTTAAAACCCCAAAAAGTCAAGTTCATTGAAATTTAAATACTAAGTGGTAAGTAGACCTGTACAGTTATATTAACAGTATAGTAAAACCACATTTAATA
>JAOVVF010000025.1:17285501-17311651 GCA_028565595.1 Duopalatinus emarginatus
ATTTACTCAGATTAAACTTTTGATCTGTCATCTATGTTCTATTACGAATAAAATATTGACATTTGCCATCTCCACATAATTGCATTCAGTTTTTATTCACAATTTGTTTAGTGTCCCAACTTTTTTGGAATCCGGTTTGTAGAAAACAAAATAATATTTTTAAAGTAATAATATATCTCGTATTGGTTAAGGATTTGAGAACATCTGTAAATTTACAATAAAATTCTGAGAATCATTCAAATCATTTTCTAAACTAAAATACTGTATATGATTACAAAGACTCCCATGTACATACACACAACTCACATGTAACTTTATAACCAAGGAAGCGTGAGATCTTGCTCTGACAATGTTCTTGCTCCTCATAGGTCAGCAGCTGGTAAATAAACTGCCAAATCACCTGCTTAGCTGGAGTATCCAGGATCGGAAACACATCCACAATCAGAGTATCTACATTCCTACACAGCAAAAACAAACAGAAAAAGCTCACCTTTTCAAGTACAAAGTCATAAAGAACGATATATAGAGGCAATAATGACCCCATTTTTAGCCAGCTCACAGGCATTGGGAGGTTATTTGAGGAACTTGCAGAAACAAGAAACAATATTTATTTCAATCTTAAAATTCCAGCTTTCTGTAAAACACAACCAGACCAGTTATTTTCCTATTTCAGTTGTGTACCAATAGGTTATTGTTTATAACTGAGAAGCACTCCACTCACCTGTGCTGGAAGAAGGCCTCGAGGGACTTGCAGATGGTGTATCTCTCTTGCAGGGTGAGCAGGTGTTCCAGCTGCTGACTGAATGTACGCCCCTGCACACGGATGCTAGGTGGCAGAATTTCAGCCACCCACTGCAGGGAGCTAAGCACAGGAGAACGCGAGCGTGGAGATGCCTCCAGAGCCTCGGGCTCAGCCAGCATGAAGGCCGGGGGGCCATCCTCTACCACTAGTGAAGGCATGGCTCCACTGCCTTGAAGCATTGTCACCACCTTCTCATGAGCGCAGTTTCTAAAACAGCATATATGTTTGCTGGATTTGTTCTTCAACTTCCAGTTATAATTTTCCCTGTACTTAGCAATAGTTAGTGAAGTAGTTTACGTTTAGACAGACAGCTGTAATTCCTTAAAATTCATTTTAAAATGATAACACTGGCACATGTCGGCATATATTACATGACAAGTGATGACACATGCACTGTTGTCTAAAACATTTTTATTGTAATAATAAAGCCAGCATTATTAGAATAATGAAATACCTCATGTCAAGGCCATTGAGAAACAGAATGCGATCTCCAGGTTTGAGGCCTGCTTTCTCAGCTGGACTACCTGTACAAGACACATATATTATCACATATAGATATCAATTCAGTTCAGTAAACTCATTTTTATTAGTACTGTGCTTTTTTGTATAGGCACATTTTTACAGGCAGTATCAAAAAGCACCTAAAGTTATCAGGATATAGATTTAGTCACACACCGTGCATGGGCATTGAGACTCAGTACAATCTAATATAAGGTCTAATATAAGATCTATCTCTTTATTCCGACTCTGGTTTATTGCTCCACAAACCTAGGCCCAACCTTTACTTTGTATGCTGAACATAATTTACTAAATTGCTATGAGTGAGTAGAAATAAGTATGAAAACTTAATGATACGGCGCCAAGTGAAAGTGGGATGTGAAGTCCAAAAACACTGATGAACGACCACCTGTGCTCCTCTGACTCAGCCCTACAGTGGGTGACTTCAGAATTTGCTCTGTGTTCACATACAACAGACACACGTGCACGTAGATAACAGGCTCCAGGAATGGTTAACAGACTGAAATGTCAAACTCTGCTCACATTCTCACACATAAATGAGCACATACAGACACATACAGTTATCATTTTAAAATATGATTCCACCATGTTTCACACATCATTATAGTGGCTACTGGTGCATATATTTCTGATTCAAATGTATTAATATGTGTGCAGGATTTCAATAGCGTTGATGACAATAAGATCCCTTGCTGTGTTATTGCAGCCCTAATTTAATAACATACCCCTATTACTGAAAAGTAGTTTCTTATATGTTTTTATCACCTGATAAAATTCTATTGGGGGAGCGATTAATACCTACCAAACTTTAACAAATTCCTCCCTTTCCCTCTTACAACGTTCTAGCATGGCACATAGAAAATTAAACCATACTCCTCAGCACAAGTGCTTCAAAATGCTTTGTAACTTATATGGAGGAAATCTAGCACATGAAGAGTCACCAATAATTTAACTCTGGATATGAACAGACCATGTGAAAATAGACAAATACATATAAATGAACATGTGAACAAATCTTTCAATGACTGGTTTACCTACGAGATGTTTGTACCTGGAATAACTGAGTCAATCCAAACAGGAGCATGGCCACGTAGGGTAAAACCAAAACTCTGGTTCCCCTTGTAGACCCGCACTGTCCTATAAAACAGACAGAAAGGAGACATCTCAGAGTACAATCACCAAATTATTTGAATCTTTTAATGCATGGCACAATTCTTTCATCAAGTTAGATGTTACAAATGTTCACACATATGCACACACAACTCGCCCCTATGGATATGTTCTCCCCCTGTGTTTCCATAGTAACTCCCTAGACCACCAACAGAATTAATAAATAATGCATCTGTAAAAAAGTGAGGTAATAATAATAATAATAATAATAATAAATATTATTATTATCATAATTATTATTATTAGTAGTAGTATTATTATTGTTGTTATTATTATTATTATTATTATTATTATTACTATTATAGTAGTAGTAGTTAACTAAAAATAACACAAAAATAATATAGAAATAATTTATCACATTTTAATCACACATTGTTTCCCATTTTCACTTTTAATATTACTTTCATTTAATATAACCAGTTATTATTATTAATAAATACAGATTTAAAGTACTGTTTAAATCTGGCTTGTGAAAACCCTCCTGCTGTTTCCATTAACAGGTTGTAATGCTGACTGGATACATACTTAACATTTCAGATTCAAAGCAATTTGTTAGACATGTACTCTTCACAGAGTAGAAGAGTGAATGACCTGTGAACACTTGCCAGTGATTTTTATAAATAAATTCACAATGCATGAAAGCAGCGATTGAACTTCAAAGGTTCCTGTGACATTTGTCACACTGAGCTTGACCGATGAATAAAAAGTATTTAATTAAATAAAAGTAAACCTTGGAGGGGACACAGCAAAAACAGCTATAATAATGCTCTGAAGTTAAAAAAAGAAAGAAAAAAAGGAAAGAGGAACCAGGGAACAGGGTTGAAGAGAAGTTTTAGATGTAGGGTGTAAAGTGAAGACAGGCAGATCAAAGCTTCTCTGAAGGCCATCATGACATTCCCCCTGTGCTATTTCTGTGCCACACAGATGGTAGATAAATCTTATGAACAGTGAAAAAAAAATATTTTTCTCTTTCTTTTCCTGAGCTGAAAATGTGTGCCATCATTCAAAAAAATTTCAGAGTCACCAGTGACATATGTATTTTGTGCCATATATATATATACATTAATTTTAAACACTGCCAGGAGAAAACCAACAATTCACTAACACAATTCACTTTTAGAGCCAGTGATATAAAACACCTGTCATCACATAGAGGAGCTTATTTCCCACGCTATTTTATTTTAGTCTTACTCCGTCTGTTACGAAGGCTTGGCAAAGCAAATACTTCTGCTTGTTACTATATGTTGCACCTTAATATACCAGCAATGAGAATTTACCTCTGATTGATGCATTCAAAAACGACAGCTCTAGGAGATGCATTTCAGCCACTACATTATAAAAATCTATCAGATATGGACAAGATTTACTGACTGTTAGTGTGAATTTTTGGTACTCTTAGTTTTATATATGAGCTGAAGCTAGAGAGGTAGAGTTCTCTGTTTGAACATCTGGAACATTTTTACTGATCCTAAGGCTTTGTGCTTCTTGTTTGCAAAACTGGAATTTGAGCCCTACATTGAGAAAAAAAAAATCTATAATAAGGCATCATATCCATACCATCCTAACATAAGTCATAAGTCATTCTGCCAACAGCACATTATTGAAATCATTAAGTAAATTCATAAGCAGAAATTAAAATATCTTTTACAAAGCACATTTCCTTTGAAAACACACCCAAAGGATTATATTAAATTATTATATTAAATTATTATAATATGCAAAACACACACACACTCATAGACAAACACAGACTATCAAACTTCATTATTACAGTAATGTGCCCTGAATAACTGGCCTGCGGTTGGCAATGGCACCAGAGTGACCGGCGATGAGTGAAGTTGTTTTGCGAAGGCCGCGAGATGGGGGGATGATGCCATCCTCATGGGCAGTGCGTGGCACTGAGCTGGCCCGTGTAGACACCAGCAGTCGCTCAGGGTGATCCTCACTACGGCTGCGGCGCAGTCCACTCTGCCTGTGCTCGCTGAAACTGCGACCCCTCAGGCGGCTGATCAGGCTCTGGGAGACCACTTCATCAAAACGCTGCCGGTGCTTCTTAGGAATGAAGATTCTGATGAACATGACAGAGGAGAAGTAGAGAGAGAAATAAGTGCACAGAACAGGAATGACTAGGTCTTTGGAAGTCTGTGTACTGGAGTCAAAATCACTGAAGTGAGAGAGATGCAGAGCCATTTCAGCTAAAGAAGAGAGAGAGAGAAAGAGAGAGAGAGAGAGAGAGAGAGAGAGAGAGAGGTTGGAGAGAATATGTGGAGGCAGGACAAATCTTCACACACTCCTGAGTGAGGAGGAGGTGAGCAGGAGTACAGCATAGAAAGTCTGCTATAAATTTACAGCATGATGGTAATCAATCTTTCCCTCCAGCATTCGATATAGAACTGGGGGATTTTTATTAAAAGCTACAAAATTGACAAATCTGTCACTGTTGACAAAGCAGAGATAAAAATAACCCCATTCATTCAGCATGAAACCTAACAGCAGTCGGTGGGGATTAAAAGTGAGAGCTGCAGCTTTATTCTTAATTACTTACAGATTAGAGTGAAATTATCTTCTTATTTAATACAGATCTTCCTAGTTCTTTTTTTTTTCTTTTACATGATATTATGTACATTTCTAGCATCTACCACCAAAACCATTTAAAGATCCCATCTAAGGGATCACTGGGAATGTAGTTGCCTCATAGCTTCAGGGTCCATGCAGCCATGACATGTACAGGCATCACATCCAGGGTTCTTTCCTACCTAATGGGGTAGGCTCTTCAATGAATGGGAATGAATGAACTATTTTGAATGTGACCTCCGCATTTAACCATTCATCCATGCAGTGAACACAGGGGGGTTGGGGGGGGGGCAGCCCCAAACCACGGCGCCCGGGGAGCAGTTAGGGGAGTTAGGTGCCTTGCTCAAGGGCACCTCAGTCGTGTCTTGCCCAGGGTGGGGATCGAACCCGCAACCTTCCGCTCACAAGACCGGTTCCCTAACCACTAGGCCACGGCTGCCCACCACTAGGCCACGGCTTCACCCAGTGTAGCTCTGACTAGGATAAAGTCGTCATCTAACCTCCATTATCATAAGCTAAACCAATTCTTCCACCTTGTCTAGTGCCAAATTCATCCAAACACAAACCTTCTCACATCCCACTAATTGCACCGGATATGCAAAAGAAAGCACGAAAGTGAAGAAAAATAATATAGCAATCACTTCAGCTTCCACCCTCATTTACATTTAATGATTTCTATACTGAGATACAGGAGAAGAGAATTAGGATACAAGGTGCAGAAGTGCACTGTCTCCGTGATGTCAGGCAGCCAATTAGTAAGCTAAACCCATACAGCATGAGCCCATGAGTAACACTGTCCTTAATTAACACATTCAGAGCTGCTCTCAAATTGTTAAGAAAAGAAAGACAGAAAAGAAAGAAAAGAAAGAAACTGAACAACTTGTTCCAATAAACTACATTGCAGCTGCTCTCATTCTCCCAAATACCACTGTAGTAGATTTATACTCCATGACAGTAATCTGTATTTCATGCTGAACAATGTGGTGATATCATAAATATCATACATGTTTTAAAATGCATGTCTGGTTTTCCCAAACCATGACTCATAGTCAGGATCCTGATTAACGTACAGCACCCTAGAGTGAGTTACACAACCAGGGGTCCATCCTGCAATAAATTAGACATACCTCTTTCATTTGGTATTCTGGTTAAGATACATTTTAAGAGGTTAAGGGGGATAAAAATATATGCATTGTACAATATAAGGAGGCACTTTTCAACAGGGATAAATTTTCTGTTTAAGAAGTCTGGCTCTGTGCTTGGAACTAATTTGGAGCCCTTAGAGATGGTTGTGGAGAGAACGATGAGGCTGAGGCTGCAAAAACTAACTCAAAATAATGGAAAACACGTCACATTCCCTTACACAATCTACAGAGGATTGTGTTTAGTCAGAGGCTTCTTCAGCTCTGCTGCAACAAAACCAATACAGGAAGTCATTCCTGCAATAACTGCAGTAACTATACAATGACTCACCCCTGTGCACATAGAAAGTAAACTCAATCAATTCATCAGTAAAAATTTGCACATCTTTTTTCAAGTTTTTACACGATTTGCACTATATCTATTTTTTTTAATGTTCCACTGTGTCCATACTGCTGCTGCAACACAGAAATTCCCCCTTGGGGATAAATAAAGTACTCTCATTACTATATCCCCTGGTTGCTGGTTTGTTTGATTTAAGAATTGTGCACTTAGGGGGATTTTCTATTGTTTATTGTACACTATTGTAAAGTTTTCTAGCTAAAAGTATTTAAACCATGAAAAGGTAATATAAAAGACAAGTTTAATTAAAAGCCACAAAACAAGTAAATAGGAAAAGGCCGAACATGCATGTCTACAGATTCCTCTGAGCTAATGAAAAGATTGCTGAACAAATAAGCTATATAAGAACCTCTTCTGTAGGACGGTAACTTAAAATAATCATTAAATTAAAATAAAGATTAAACACGTTATAGTGCATTTCGGCTAATGTAGCTAAAGTTGTTATGTATAAATCACAATCACTTTATTAGTCAGATATTTAAGTCATTGACAGGATAAAACATTGAATAAACATCTTGGACTGCACCTAATTTAATTCTTTGCCATAGGAAAGCAGTGGGCTAAGAGAATAACATTTTATATTTTTTCAGGAATGGCTACATTTCTACCTCTCTAGCTTCAGCTCATATATAAAACTAAGAGTGCATGTCTACACAATGGCTGAGGTGGGACATAGCACAGGTTGATTAAGGTACAGGACTGTTGTTGCCATCCCTCAGGATTAGAAGGCTAGGAGAAGACAGAATACAGAATAGAGCTTTACTGGAAGAAGAATCTGGTTATTACGGTAGATCAGGACAACACACAGATTTGACCTTTTTTGAATACAGTTGAGGCCAAATGTTGGCAACAATACAGCAGGCTAAAGACATTTTAGTTCCTCACAGTGTTACATCTCACACTGAGGAACTAAGTGAAACGTCTTACCGGAAAGGTAAGGTCAAAATATCGCCAGTTTGTGTAACTTGAAAGGCAATTTTTAATAATTATCAAGCATGTTCACACATTTCAGGTGTGCATCCCAGCAGGCCAGTGTGTGCAGCAGGATATCAAACCATTTAACACAGAATCCTGCTGAGATCCACTGAGCACAAGTTAGATAGCAAATGGCCCAGCTGGTTGTCTCCATGGCAACAGAGTGATCAATTCAGGGAAATGAGACTTGGGGTTTGTTTGTGGATTGCTGCAGTTTGGGTTGCCTGTTATTTATGCCCTAACAAATGGCATAATTTTTAGGAAAAGCACTGAAACTCACTGCCACCTACTGGAAGAAAAATGACTAACCACCCAGTACGTATCTGGCATGCAACCATGCAACTGTACGTATGTGGCACACTGATGTTTCCGAAATAAAACTACAAATCAGTCTACACAAATCAGTATTTTTAATGACTACAACAGCAAGTTTGATATTTACATGTTAACTGACCCAGACTATCATCTAAAATTTAGCGACTACATGGAAAACAATAGGAAAACCAGTGACCCTGTTATGCTTCTGAGAGTATTTATTTATTCTGCTGGCATGGTTTGCCTTCACCCATCGCTGCAAATCAGTGCAACATTTTTCTGCCTGATCACTTTTATCCTATAGTAAAACATTTCTATTGTGATGGGAGTGCTCGCCTCCAGGATTACAAGTCCTGATCCATAGGTTAAAAAGGGTCAGTAACTGATTTGACGAGTATGCTTTGGACTGTAACTGAGTCACCATATCTCAATTCAATTGGACACAAATGGAAGATCTTGGACCAACACGTGAAACAGCACTCTCTTCCACCATAATAAAACCACGAAATGATGAAATATCTAGAATGGTAGTCCATCTCTCTGGTAGAATTCCAGAGACTTGTAGAATAAATGCTAAGGCACTGTGAAGCTTTTCTGGTGGCACACGGTTTACACAAATAGCTGATTATGTAAGAATTGGTAACATAAGGATAGGAATAGTGGGCTTAGTGCATGTATATAAATCTGTTTTCATTACAGTTACATCCTATCTATATAACAGTGATCTCCTCACTTCTTTCCGCTCTGTATTCTAATAGCCCTTTTTACAAAGGCTTCCTCCTGAGGAGAGTTAAAACAGCATATCTGGGCCAGAACACAGCACCTGTGCTTGTGTTGGAATGGACAACCTTGTGCCAAAAAGCCATGTGATGCATTCCTGGAGCTGAGACAGTAAAAACAGGTGTGACTGCTACTTTTGGTGCATTAGATATATTGTAAGTCAAACATACCCATCAAAGCGCATGTCTCAGTATTGCGTTCACACTTCAAACTTCCCAAGCTGCTCTTGAGCTGAGCTGAGCTGAGCCCAGATTATTCTTGTTTAACTTTCATTTACACTGGAATGCCCTCAATTAGAAGGAGGTCACAGGAAGACTAAAATTAACCAAGAAGTGGGGTTTGCAGATCAAGGACACACTACTCAAATGTCAGTGAATGACAACTGAGACGAGCAAGTTCTTAAGGAAAAATCTCAATCGTATACAGAGGCCATGGCTACATTATAAAAACCTATTATCTACTATAGCTAAAACCTATCATCTACCTGGCAGGTAAGCATAAAATTGCCATAGTCACTCTGGGAACGCAAATCACAGATGATAAAACACAATACATTCAGTTAAGGTAAAAGTTAGTGGTCGAAAAACGATAGTATGTATAGTATCAAAATAGGAACAAACCTAATGTCAGGTGTCTGTGCTTACATGCATTTCATGGCCAAAAAATTGTAACATATATCACAACTGTTTTTTTTTTCAACAAATGTAAATGAAAATAAAAGATCAAAGTGCCACTTTGGAACGGATTCATCTTACCGAAAGTGCTTGGAGAAACTTCTGTCCCTTCCCATGCTTCTCAGCTCATCACTCTGCACCAACCCAGAAGACTAATATTGTAGATTTCCATAAATCATCAATCCCTGAGAGAAAAAACCTTGAGAAGAGCCGGACAGAGCAGATCTCTAAAGTCCAAGCATGTCTGTCTCGGTGCAAGTGTATCAACCAGCATCATGTTGAAAACCGTCAACTATATAATTAGTGAAGCCTCACAGAACATCAGAGGTACAAAGTACCAAATACATCACATCAACTTTTTTCCATACTGTCAGCTCAGATATCCAGACACTCCAAAGTATGTGCCATGGGGAATTCAGGTCTTGTTGCAGGTCTTCACCCTCTATCTCAGATCATCTGCCACCCACAAGGACCCAGCAGTGAGGTGTGTTTGCGACTGCCTAGAAGTTGGATCGAGAGAAATGAAAGGAGGAGAGAAGCAGGAGAGGAGGGAGAGGAGTGCAAGGAACTCCCTAAGGAATTTCGCAGGCAGGTCAGCACGTGGGATATCCAACAAAAGAAGAAGAAGAAAAAAAAACCTGAAGAATAAAGTGTGGATAGCCGTCATTGAAAACGTCAGCATATCAAATATCCTTCTAGAAGTCATCTAGGCATCAGGCAACATGAAATCAGTACAGTTCAATGGCTTGCACAATCTTGGTCTAATCAGTGATTCACAGCAAAACCCCACTTCATGGATCTCAATCACTACAAAGCCCTTTTTGATAGATAAGGTAAAAATCCCTATCCTGAATACAGTCCCTCTGAGAGAAACCTCAGCTTCTATAGATCGCCATGTGAATTTTGTGCAAACTTTAATGCGTCATGAACCAAAGAGCATTTATTAAAGGAAGTAGGCTGCGTAAAAATAGTGGCACCCTGAGGGAGAGCTGTGCAGATTTGCCGGGACAGAAAAGCATATAGCTGGTCAGGTTTTCAAGGGGAAAACGTGCACTGATGGAGTTCTGATGACTGACCATAAGCTGGCGAATGAAAGGCAGTGTGTCATACTATAGTGTCACTCCCCCAACATGATTTTGGTAGCCTTGCAATTTTGATCAGCTACTTAAATCAATAATAATTTCTTTTTGACAGAAATTCTAAACATTTTATTAATAAAAATATATAGGTTGCCATTTACATCTGACTATTTTAACAGTTTGAGGACACTTGTGATACATTCACACATACATGTGAAATAAGTGTTTTAGGTTCTGATGTGAAATTTGAGTATAAGTCAAAATGTTATTAAAATGTAAATCTAAATGCTGAATTTATGTTAACTATATAAATATTCATCTTAAACATAAATTTAAGCGTTAAATATAAACGTAATTATTAAATATAAATCTAACCCAATTTACAGTACCCAACATTTATATAAAAATTGTTACATTTTGTAAAAAAATATATTTTTATTCAGTAATTACATCTATAATTACATTTATATTCACATTACAACTGTTATTTGACATTTAGTGATTCATGCATAATCAACATTGGGCTTCCCATTATAATTCGGCTGACAGTCAATAAGTAGTTTAAATAAATGCGTATAATTCGATTCAATTCACTTATATTTCAATAGCGGTATAACATTGGAAATTGTCCCAAATCATTTTCTTTTTTGTATTGCTTCAGTCATTGCACTTTGTCCAATCAGCACAGAGCATGTGATGTTCACTACGTATCCAGTGTCTCCACTTTAGGTTAATTGTATTTCCAAATTTGCGCTTACGCTTTGGGTTTTGTTGTTGCATTTTTGCCTTTGTTTTTTGGTTTGTTAATGTGTTTTGTATTTAGAGAACACTACAAGCAAATGAAATAAACATTTATGCCTGACAAAAACAGATCATATGGCCAGTGATGAAAAACAGGAGGTTAAAAAAACTCAACCAGGAACATGAATCTAGGTATTTGGAACATGGTGCTCTACTTCCTAGCTTATTTCTTGTACGGGCTGGAGAGTTCACACAGCATCATAGGATGATCCACTTCTGAAAAGTTTCCAAATAATCTCTTTGACATTATGATTGTCCTTATTGTTTCCTATATACAGTTAAGGCCTCAATGAAAGATAATGTTTTATTAATGAGAATAAATATGCCTGATTCATCTCTGATTGCCACAGCCTAACACGCACACCACTGTTAGTGTAGCCTGCCAAATCCTGCAGTGTTAGGATGCCTCAAATTCCCATGACAGTGTACCTAATCAGCAGCTATTCGACCCAGAGAGAGAGAGAGAGAGAGAGAGAGAGAGAGAGTGAGGTAGAAAAAGAACATAGGGTTTCAAGCTTGCCACCCCACAGACATTGTCATATTAGGACCCTTTCACAGGGCCATTTAAATGAGAATTACTGAAGGTGTTGCTCATTGCAGATTTGAGGTAATATCTTGGCCACTTTGTCTATATATCATCGAGAATCATAGGAGAATAAAATTGTCTACAAAAGCGAAAGAAAATGCTTTTGGTGCATGATTGATCTTATTTTCACCTTGAGGAAAAAGAATCCTGCGCATGTTTAAATAAAATGAAAACAACGACAGCTGCGACTGTCACTTCCATCCCGCTGTGGCTCACCACACAGCCATGAGAGAGAGGAGAAAAGGAAGAAATTACATGGCTTCAAGTAAAAAGTACATATTCAATGCTGTAACTAAAATCACCCATCAGACAGCTTTGTTTTACTGTGGAGGAGTGTGTATTATGTGCTATATTCACAAAACATATGAACAGCCTCCAGTGAAGTTTTCTGTCTGCCTTTAGATACATGATACAGCATAGTTATGGTAATCTTTTGCTTTCTCTTTCTCCATTCTTGGTGTCAATTAATTGTCAGCTGAACCATACAAAAATTAACATTATTTGTTTAATAATAGTAACAGATACTGTTGTATAGCCCAACATACCTAATAATATTATATATAGTTCACTGATAGCAGTTACACTACTA
This sequence comes from Duopalatinus emarginatus, assembly GCA_028565595.1. NCBI lineage: Eukaryota > Metazoa > Chordata > Actinopteri > Siluriformes > Pimelodidae > Duopalatinus > Duopalatinus emarginatus. The sequence goes on from JAOVVF010000025.1 coordinate 17,297,908, forward strand.
TATATTATATATTATATACTCTGGTGCGTTTACAGTATATAATGCATGGTTGAATATAAGCATGGTGCATGCTTTAAATATAAGCATGAAAATTGTTGCTTTAGGACAAGAGACTTCCAGATACAGGACTACCCATAATATACCTCTGAGTAATCATTAAGTGAGTCTGATTATAATTCCCACTGTACATGGTTCTTCTTCATTTGTTATTACCAGAACACAGATTAGCTCAATATAGACCCCATAAATGCCATTCCTCAACCTATAGATTGTATATTTCAAACAATTTTCCATAAGAGTGAGACACAACTCACATTAAGAAAATGCCTTGACACAAGTCACAAAACAATGAGGCACCACTTTTTATAAATCCCTGCAGCAGCAAAGCACAGAGAGGTAAACACCACAGTAATTGTTTAGCATCACTCACCTACAGCAATTCATCACTCTACTGTTGTCCCAGACCACACACGGAAACTTCACGGCTGCTGCTTCAGTGCACAAAGCATCGAACGTAGCCTCACTCCATCACCCCATCCACCTTACAGTAGGGCTACACAGAGCCAGTGAGCAAATTGGCTGGAATATCACACTTCCAAAGGCTGCCAGTAGCAACATTTGGGAGAAGAAAAATGCCAATATGAGCTTAGTGCTGGATAAAGAGAAGGGGAGGGGTGTGTGATATTTTTTTTTGATGTGATAAACTATGCATTTCAGTAGAATATGAGAGAGAAAATAAAGAGGGAGCAGCAAAACTGATGTGGACATTTACATATAAGTAGAATCTAATAATAATAATAATAATAATAATAATAATAATAATAATAATAATAATAATAATAATTAGAAGAAGAAGACGAAGAAGAAGATGATTATTATTATTATTATTATTATTATTATTATTATTATTATTATTATTATATTAAAACAATTTATTCTTAAAGGCTTTTGCATTCTTTTCAGGTTTAAAATGAAAAAGACACCTCTCTGTTGTTTCCTACTGTCAGCATGTTTCTGTTATCGAGTCTTTTTTCCCCATAAGGGATACTGTTACTTCACTAACCCATGAAAAATGAAAAGGGAAGCTTTTGTCTCTGTAAATTGATTTCCATCCAATTAGCGAGCGTAGTGGCTCTCCTGCTCTCAGATACAACCACTTGAGCCTATAATAATTTAGCTAGCAAAAGCCCATTTAATAGACACAGAGTGAGCATAACTGTTCTATTACTTTGATTAATGCCATCTCTGCCCAGCGGTGGAGAAAACAACGTCCCATTATTCCATGAAAACACGAGAAAAATTACATGAAAATGAGAGTAGAGTCTGGAGTAGAAAAACATCACAATATAATAGATCAGGAGTGCAGTTGTTTCTGAGTTGTGTTAGTGTGTACTTTAGTGCTGTCCTAGTATTGGTCAGAATGTGATTTATTTTCTATAACAGCAGCACAGACAGTTTTCAAGTGTAATTTATATCACAGGTTAACATTAATTCACTCTTTCTAAAAAGCTATCATTACTATAGGAAAAGCTAATTGATAAGGAGTAGTATGCTATTTTTAATAAGAAAATGGTAATGCTTTCTGTAAGGTGGAGTTTATCCCAGACATATGCAATTCATCTCTAGTTTCAGGACTTTTGTAATGTTGGAACATTGTTGTGGCATAAGGGAAATAAAACACGACAGGACATGCTGCTTTAGGAAAATAATCAGGCATGGTAACAGTACCTCCACACCTAGATGTTCATCATTTCCATATACAAAAACAAAAGCTTTCATGTTTTATTCCTTACTCCTAACTATGGGACATTTATGTTCAGCTACATTCAACCTAATTCTAACAGTGAATCCTAAATTAGACAAGACATTAGATATGAGTACCAAAGAACAAGCCTTTTCTCTTATGTCCTTTAGTGAATCTCTCAGGCTCTGCAAATCTAAATAGTAGAAGTTGTGAGGGTATCAAGCTTTCGTTTCATAAAATCTTTCCGCAGCTGGTGCCATTGGACTTGGCATGGTACCTAATTCTCTGTAATATTTATAGACACTGGCCTGATTATGACAAAGCTGTCAACAGCTTCTGTCACTACATATCAGGCAATTGCTTTATTCGCTTTAAAAAATGGCATTTTGGGGTTCTCACTGTGCATTTTTAAGGATATTTGTCTTTGATTACTGTGTAGTTTCTATTTTATACTTGAGAAAGGAAATTGAAAGAAAGACGGGGGGGGGGGCTTTAAAGAGAACCCCTATCAAAGCTAGAAAAAGTGAAGGAGGAAAGTTGCAATATTTAACCATTCAGAGATCACATGTATGCCTTTCCCGCATGCCTTTATTCACATAGGATTGCAGGAATATGCAAACTCAGCACAGCAAAGCCTATTCAGTCAAATATAAAAATAAGAAGTCTCATATGGCATTTATCTGAACCAACACTAAGTGACAAATGTCCAGCTGGCTGAAAAAGAATGCATATATAATCCCAGTGGTACCTGATGCTGTCAATCAGCTGTTGATGCTCCTCGTTAATCAGTATCTCAGGAAGTGTGGACGCCAGCTGGTCCACATCCCTTTCAGAAGCGTATTGCTTCAACAGGTCAAAAAGCCTCTCCTTTACCACTGGCTCCTCACCTAAAATCTCCTCAACCTAAGAACATATGAGACACAAAAGAAAACTGTATCATCACACAGTCCCAACAAGCATTACTTTAGACTGTTCACACAGAAAATTTTTGCTGTTCAGAAGTGGTTAATCCTAAGATTATAGTACTTGATTTGAAATAGGGGTTGAAATAGGGTCTGAGATGTTATAGAAGTACTTTAAGTCACAAGCACATTAAGTCCTGTCTAACAAATTTAAGATATGGTTATAGTCACTTTAGCATGTAATGGAGGGATGTAGTACTGACCTTCTTGTTAAACTCCAGGGCTTTGTATTTGCGGTCCTGACGTACTATATCTCCGCTCTGATAGGTCTCTTTCATGCTGCTGCTGGTACGTTTTTGCCAACGGTTCATTCTGAGCACGCCAAGGCGCAACGTACGGCCCTGCGATGCCTTAATCATGGCTGCTGCCATCTCATGATGCTTCACTGGAATTCCGTTCACCTCCATCACATAGTCTCCTGCCCGTAACCCGCTGCGGCCTGCTGGGGAGTTGAGCATGCAGTCCTCCACCAATAAGGGACAATCTCCAACAATAGTGAAACCAAACCGGCCATCAGGTCCTGGAGTAATGTCCAGCTACGAAAAAAGTGATGTTCTATTTTATTAAGCCATTTTATTGTTTTTGGACATAACATTCTGTCATCACACACACTGACCATAATATCAAATTTAATTCTAATAGCTTTAGTGACCTGTTCAATGCGGGACACAACCCCAATGCTTGGAGGTACGGTTTTGAGGGTTTGGGCCAAGGCAATGAGTGCTTTAGTGCTGAGAGAGGAGACATTCTGGCCATCAATTTCCAACACCTGGTCACCAGGCTGTAGACCTGCCATGTAGGCACTGCTGCCCTCCACCACAGAGAGGATGTAGCTAGGTCCATCTCCACCTAGCCTGAATCCAAAGTCCTCAGGCCAGCCCTGATTAGTTGCCGGAAGTGCCAGTTCTGTAGGAGAAAGGTATGATTTCACACTGATACAGTATGTGCTATTATAAAATAGTCTTAAATTAAATTAATGCATTTCCTACAATCTATGTATAAATGGCACCAAACTGTAAGCTACCTTGTCAAGGGTACTTCTCGTACCCATACTTTTAGTATGTATTTTCTGCTTTTATCTGGAAATGTGCATCTACTGTAGGTTTATGGATGTTAAAGCTAATTAAAGGTACCAGAGTGGTCCTTAAGATCCAGTTATGTACTACAGATAAACTAAGTTGACATTAACATGTAATAGATTCACACCATAGACAACAGATGTACCCCTGAGTTTACAATCCTGTGACAAGGAAAAAGTTTAGTACCCATTTCTTCTGAGATTGTATCATTTAGGTAAAGCTTACAGTTTTATCATGATATAATTTTAAAATATATATTATATTTGGAATTCTCTTCAGTGTTATGGTCTAAATTTCTAGTATGTCGTGGCCCATAAATTACTCCTCAATCACTCACTAATTTCAGATAAAAACACAACTTAACAACAGCTTTTTAAACAGGGTTAGGTCTTGTTTTAAAGAGTGTGTGGATTAACATTAATTTACTGCCAGATAATTAACAACAGCTAGCAGATTACATAAGCTTATTGCCAAGATTATGTTTTATAAGGTAGTAATATTTTACCTAGAAAATGACAAGATTGAGTCCAAATGAAGGCAAGACTAAGCAAAGATCAAGGCTATCAAATCTAGAAGGACTCACTTCTTGCTAAACTTTGTGAATGTGAAAAGACAAACATTATTTTTAAGACCATGAACAAGACTATTCAGCAAGACCAATGCCATATGAATGTCCAAGATACAGAAAAGATCAGATCAATACAGAAAACATCTCAAAACCATCCTCGAGTCCTACAGACCCACTTAGAAATAAGACAAATACTGAGATGTATTGCTAGGTCATAGCGGTCACTAGTATATTGTGCTTTTCTAATGTCCATGATTAAAACATAATAAGATAAATAATAAGATGCCTTGGGATATTGTATAAACATATAAACATAAGCAAATCTCTAGATACAATACAATAGAATAAAACATATACTCAGTAAGCCGACAGGCAGCAGCTTTTATAAAGACACTGTCTTAACTTTTGCCAGAGGTAATCGTGTTACAAAGTGACAAAGTAGTGAATACGAATGTAGAAATCTCGATGTAAATGGATCTCGGTTCACATACCAATGTTCAAGGGGAAGTCCCTGAGCACTTGAGGATTTGGGTCTGTGAGAATAAACAGTTAGGATATAATAAACACAAGGTGTAAAATGACACAAATTAATAAATACAAAGCTAAAATCCATTTAATGACATTTTAGCAAAAACATTGCAGTAATGACACATATACACACACACACACACACACACTTTTTTTGTCTGTATCTCTAAAACCCCAGTAGAGCTCTTGCCCTCATTCTTGTACTGCAGTCAGTCTCTGACAGAGAATTACTCTGAAACCAACCCAAATCTTTCTTTATCTATACTGGCCATTTTTGGTGTCCTTATACAGAGCAAAGGGGAAAAAAAAATCCTTTACTTAAACTTTATGGATGACTAAAATATGTTGCGGAAATAAAAACAATACTTCATGTAGAGTATTCAATTTATAGCTGAAAAAAAAAAATCTTTACTGAGTGTCCTGGAGAATCTGTTTTTCTGGAGGGACGGACTGTCACACTCACTTCTTCCTTCATTCATTTTTTTGTATCTTTACTCTTTAACAGATTGCTTTCCTTAATGACATAGAAACATTTTTTTCTGTAACATAATAATAATAATAATAATAATAATAATTTGGATTTATAATCTAAAATGTTTTTAACTGACTCAAAAATGCAGAATTTATTAAATAAATGTCTACAACAACACAGTACAACACAGTTTGTACAGTACTGTATATATATATAAGCAAGGCCCTTAACCTACTCTGCTCAACCCATCCAGTGTAAAACCTGTGCCAGATAATATTCCTGATCAGCAGTCGCGACTCCAAAGACAAACGCAGCTAGAAAAAAAAACCTTTTCTGGATGTGTTCATTGTGTGTACATTAGCATGTACATTAGCATTATAATATCCCTTGTACATACAACTGAATAACTCAAAAATCAAAAACCCAAAAACAATCTGAACTATAGAATATAAATAAAATATTTTTAAGCCCACTGCAGATTAGTATATAAGGTGTGGACATGTACCTGGGATAATACAACAGTTAAGTATAATTAGTTGGAATAAGATATTGAATAGAAAATATAACAGCACAAATATGAAATAAGTGAATTGACGGTCCAGAATAGGCATAAGCTAAATCAATTAGGTCACAGAATCCATTACTACAGAATTAAAATTCAGTGTTCACTACCACCACAAAAAATGCTCAGCTAACACAGCCTAGTTTGGCTACGATCACATATCAGCACAGAAAACTGAATCCCCTGTGATCTGTCCTGCCTTTTAGCAGTGATGCTACTTAAGAAACAGCGAAATAGGTAAAGCCGAAACTTACAGAAGTCCTTAGAGGCGCTGCGGGAACCAGAGCGGCTTTGGCGGAGAGAAAAGCGGCCCTTCTGGCTCTTCAGAAATCTTCTCATCATGGTTGCAGGTGTGTAGTTTTAGAGGTTTGTACCCGAGTCAGTATGGGAAGCCCAAGGGCCTGAGGAAAGGCAAATCAGACACCACCGAACACTTATAACCATTTACAAATTCTATCAAAGCTCCATCAGACCTGCAGCTGAAGCCCAGAATGAGCTGTGGAGAAGAACAGTGTGTAGAAGCACACGGACATGCTCTCAAGCAGGGCTCTGCATCCTCTACTAAGTTTGTCTAGCCCTGGCCCTCATGCAGAGCACTGATCAGAAATCTGGGACATGCTAGCTGGGTCCTCTAATGATTCTTTTGCAAGGAAAAAGGTACTGCGAAGCCCTATTTTTCTATAAATACCTCCCCTCCCCTTCTCTCTCTCTCTCTCTTTACTTCTTGTGGCTCAGGCCCTCTCAGAGGGCTAAGGAGTGACCCAGAAAAAAAGCTGGCACTCTGGTGAAGGACAGCATTCAGTGAATTGCTATAGAGAGACACAGTGAGACAGCACTAGAGACGAAAGGTCTGTTCTCAGGTCAAGGTCAAGCGTGCTCACAGTTTAAACATTAAGCACCTTTTATGCTAATAAACACCACAATAGCTACATGTTTTTAATGACCTGCTTTGGCCAGTGATCCACAAAAACCTATTTATTGTTCCACACACACTCATAGCGTTTCTCTGTGTTTATGCTGAGTGTATCTGATGTAATTTCCCAACTGCAGGGATTAAGACTTCATAATAAAACAGTGTTGATCTCTTCATCAGCACATTTTGCATATTGATTATATGATGCATGTCTAGAACAGAAAAGGAATTTATTTTCTCTGAGATATACCTGAAAGGAAGATACTAGCAATGGTTAAATTGGTGGTGGTCACCACCAGAATGTACAGCCTGGGTTCCATACCCTAGACAGGTTCCTTTCGGCATGGAGTTCGCATGTCCTCCCTATGTCTGTGTGGGTTTCCTTGGGAATCTCCAGTTTCCTCCTACAGTCCTAAGACCTAAAAATGATTTAAAAATTATTTTAAATATATAGTGTGTTGTGCCCTGCAATAGACTGGTGACCTCGGCAAGGTGTTTCTGCCTTCCACCCAGAGATTCTGGGGATAGACCGATGATCCAGTAGTAGGATAAGCAGCTTGCATAATAAATAAGTGATAAATGTGGATATGAGCATTCTCAAGGGTAAAATTACTTCTGCAAATACTATGCAAAAGGAGAACGCTGACATGAAAAAAAGATAAGTGAACTATTTGCCTACTGTGCTTGAACACGGGAATGTGACATCTGCATTTAACCCATTGGTGCAGTAAAACGCACACACCAGTAAACACTAGGGGGCAGTGAACACACTGGGGGGAATGAACCACAAACCATGGTGCCCAGGGAGCAGTGGACGGAGTTAGGTGCCTTGCTCCCTAAGAGGGAGTTGCGTCTTGCCGTGTGCGGGAATCAAATCCGGGACCTTCTGGTCACGAGACCGGTTCCCTAACCACTAGGCCACAGCTGCCCCAGATAAATACTTTTAAAGATTTATCTACAATTATATGCTCTGCTCATTGCTGCATTAAAATGTGTCTGGATAGGCCAGCTGAGAGTGCTGGCCTAAAGAGCAAGACCATAACCGATGGACACTCATATTTGGTGATTACATTCTTCTAGCAAGTGCTGTAGTCTGTAATCCTATTTTATAGCATTAAATTGGGGAATTAGGGAGAACAGGTAGAGTAAATGAAATGACATACTCAGTCATCTTAAACCACTTATTCTACTGCTGGGATGCTGGAGGTTCTGGAGTCTATCCCAGCACTCACTGGGCAGAGGGCAGGAACACATCCTGGACAGGTCACCTATCCACCGAAGGTCAGACACACACACACACACAATCTAGGTGCAATTTAGTATATCCAATTCACCTGACTACCTGTCTTTGGACTGAGCGAAAAAAAAAAAACAGAGCTCCAGGAAGAAACACACACAGACTCGCATACAAACTCTATACATAAAAGAACCCTGGACACCAGGCTGGGAATCAAACCCAAACTATTCACACTGTGTGGAGACAACACTACTCACTGTGCCACATGAAAACACGAAGTTGGCTACTTGAATAATTTATACAAAAGATTTGTTTTTAAAAAGCAGTAAAGCACATGAAAAAATGTGCAAATCAAAGCAGAATCTATTTGGTTTTGATCATACAACTTTCTGAGACAATGCATTACAAGTTTGTTTGCTTCTTAAGTCACCTGACATTTATATGCATTATTATAACTCCACTGGCCAAGATATACACCAATCACCATAACATTAAAACCACCTGGCTAAAAAGCTGCGACAACAGCTTGATATCCATCGAGGCATGGACTTTAAGATTGAAAAGATGCTTTCCTGATTATCACAGTTGTAAAGACAAAATAGTTAATTACATTGTTAGAGTTGTCTAACAAAACAAAGCTGTTTTGAGATCATGGCTGCTGGCAGCCATTCTGGGGCTGGGGGTTGAAACAACCCTCAGTACTCTCTTTCCCCTGTCATCTATAGGGGACCAGCCAATTGTGAGTATCTGTAAGTTGATGTAGACAAATAGCCTTTCCCCTAAATATGCAACACTGCCCCATTATACTTGTGAAGCATTAAGCTGCAGCTCACTCATGCGTTCATATCGTGTTATACATGCCGATTGGTAATTTGGTAGAACAGAGCAGCAAAAAGTGTTGATTTGAAATACCATAACCTTCCTGTCAGCTCCCTCATCAACAAGGAATTTCTGCCCTTAAACACTTATTGTTGTTACACAACATTATGTGTAAATTGTAGAGCTTTGTGCAATATTCCAAGAGCTTGCCAGTTTTCTGCTGAGATCACATTTCTCTCCATTCTTAAGTTTAATAATAATAACAAAAGTTCTTGACTTGCAGGACTTTATGCACTACACAGCTGGCAGGTGATTGGCTCACAGGATAACCGCATCAATGCATGAATGATTCCAATAAGTCATTCAGTGAGTCATTCTATCTTAGAGGGAACACATGAGAACAGCTTTACGAGCATTGAGAATCTACAAACTACATCCTTCACCTAGATGTTTGTCCAGGTTCTGTGCACTTTAATAGTTTGAAGTGTTAGTGGGGGGGGGCAGGAAGCCCATGTGAGGACCCTGCAGGGTAATAATAAAACTGTCCTTTAAATCCTTGGCAACTGCACATGTAGTAATGGCCTGACAGGAGGAAAGACCAGACGGGACTAGGAGGGGAAAAAACCTAGGGCAAGGTGATAAATATCTGGTGTGGCCCAGATCTGCCTCCTTCTATCTCTTGCATAAAACAAAATTGTGAGGGATCAGATACCAAAAGGATCGAATCATGCATGTAAAGAGTTCGCTGGATAGAAATCAGAGTGACAACAGAACAATAAAACATACCAATTCAATCATACACCATATACTTCAAACTAACAAAAATAAAACACACAGTCTAGAATTTGGCAGTGTGTATTTAAAAAAAAAAAAAAAAAAAGCGCAGTGGAGTGAATAAGTAGCATGGCTTCATTTCAACAGAATCCATAAAACCCCAAAGCACCATTATACCCATGCTCCAACAGATACAAATAACTTGCTTCCAAACCGAATAAATAAAATATACACAGAAAACAAGTTATTTTATATTTAAAATCCATGCAATATAACATTTTTACCTTTAACCTTTTCCCAATAATTCCTATAAGCCTTATGTACATGTAAATGGGATGGGATAATTTGCAGAAAAGACACTTATAAGATTATAAAAATAATCTGGTGTCTTGTGCAAATATTATACACAGTTAACTAATACAGGTTCTTTCTCCTCCTTTTGCAAGTGCAAACAACTGAGAATATTTAAGGTAAGGCATAACAGAGGAGCAAACTGCTACAGGTTTTGAATAACAGTCAGAATGTACTTTAACTGAAGATTAAAGGCAACATTATCCAGCGTTACGAGATCTACTGTTTCTGCGTCAGACCACCACAACAGTCTGAATCTCCATCTCGTCAGTGGAAGCGATGACGTAGTGCTCGTCCTGCTCCATCGCAGTAGTGCCTTCTGTGGAGGAGTTGGTGCTCAGGAGGGAGCCATTGCTAATGGCGCTGGCGAGAGTTATGGCCACCTGCTCGGTGAGGCTTTCAGGTGTAGCGATGGTGATCGTGTCGCCGGTGTCAAAAACACCAGGCTTCTCATCGGCTTCCACGTTACGCACAATAATCTGCTGACCACTGCGCGCCTGACTTACAACCTGCTGCACCACCTTTATGATTTGGCTGTCCAACTGCACAAAAGAAGAAGTACATCAATACACAAACATGACTTTCCTTACTTATAGAAAGGTCTTCATAAGTACCCAAATCAATAAAAATTATTTATGGCATGAAGTAGAACCAATTTGATTTTCTGTACTAACAACGCTAGTAGATGCGTTTAAGTTAATGCAAAAATGACAAAAAGGTGTGTTGTTTTTGGCTGCAGTAATCCTATGTATAGTTGAACCCACATGCACAAATGCACAAAAGATCCAGTGTGACCACGTGGGTGACTGGATATCATATGGAAATTAAACACCTCTGTGTAATTTTGCATTACCTTAAGTGCATCGACTACTGTTGTCAACCACAAATAAATAAATGACTATCAATTATCACAAGTTAGGAACTTTGTATTTATATTTGACATTTTCATATTAGCTGGTGCTTAGACTTAATAATAGTAAAATCAGGTCACAAAGAATTTTCTGACATGTCATGTCTTAACCTTTTATTTACTTTACCAAATAATGACAAAAAGGGAGGCCCTATTTCTCAAATCTTTTCCCCATTCAATGTTGCACAGTTGTCTTTGAGAACTGTGATATAACTTTTTCCACATCACCCACCCCTATCGCACTATACTTAAGAGCTCTGTAATATTAAAAAACATTAAGGAACAAGGAACCAAATAAAGTAAGAATTATTATAATAATATAATAATACAATGATATCTAAAATAATAATACAGTAATAAAATCTGGGAAAACCTTTCCCTCTTAGAGACTGGGATAAGAATCCACATAACGCTGTCTTTCTCAACAACCACAAACCATGTGACAAAATCAATCACAGATTATGTTATCTATTAACAAACATGCTGCTTTTATAGAACACAGCTAGATTTTCAGCAGAAGCATTCTCTTACTTGATTATGATTGTCACAAGAAACAGACTCCTCCTCTGCTTGGGCCGTCTCCTCAGCTGATGTCTGCACACAAATAAATATTCATTTATATCCATTCATTTCTATATTATTTATATTATTCATTCATGTCCAAAATATAAACAATAAAATGTGTAAATCAGAGATGAAAGACATAAGCCTCAGGTCATCAGTGGTATGTTGTACGAAAAGCCCCAAGAGAACCATGAGGGGTAAAAACTGACAGCCTTTTTCTGCTCGACACAAATAATTTCCCAAAGTGTAATGCTAGCAGAATGCTAGAATGCTATTATTATAAGTCTGGCCTCTTCCAACAGGACAACGTACCACCACACATATCTAGAGACATCAAGTCATGGTTAGAGGAACACTCGTCTGAGTTTGGGGTTTCGCCGTTCCCACTAGTCACCAGATCTCAATTTTATCGAGCATAACTGGGATGCTGTTTCTGTGGAACACAGAAATCCTATACATTGGAATACATCAGAATTGTGGACCGTTCTGCAGGAAGTATGGTGTTGCCAAGAGAATATTTTCTTAGTTGTACGCTCCTGTGGGGGACCTACCAGGTATTAGAATGTACCAGTTTTTCTGGCACTTCAGTGTACAGTTGTATTTGTACAGAAACAAGCAACATGACCTTCACTGATAAGTATTATAAGCATTTTTTAAACGCATGCGTGTGATAAACTCACTCCTATGATGTACTCCTGAGTATCAGCCACCACAGAGGAGAACTCCACCAGCACAGCATGGGGATCATCAGAAATTATGGCAGCTGCTACACTGTCCGCACACTCCTGCTCCTCAGAACTCAGCAACTGCTCTGGCTCCTGCACTGCAGAGCAACCTCCTGGCAAAACACGTGCGCGCACGCACACAATGGCTGGTCAGTATACATAAACTCACAGTATATAGACAGATTTGCTGTGTGGCAGATACGATGATTCTTTCCATGTTACCTTTCGATCGTAAATGGCGGTTAAGTGTGCCGTGCTCAGCAAATCCACGGCCGCATTTGGAGCACTTGAAAGGTTTCTCTCCGGTGTGGTGGCGAATGTGACGCACGAGAGCACCTTTCTCCCGAAATGCCCGGGAGCAGTGTGGACACACATATGGTTTCTCCTCGCCATGCGTTCGCTGGTGCACCTGAAGTGCATTCTGAAATGAGAAAGGGCAAGTTAAGTTGCAAGTTACTTGCGTTGTAGTAGTATTAGAATGTATCAAACTATACACTCATGTAAAAAAACTGCTGCAAGCAAATATTATGTAGGACCAGCTGTAATCTTGATAATTTTAAAAACAGGGCGTCATAGGGCTGGGGGATATGACCTCAAATCAGCATTACGATTAACTGAACATTTCTCTTCGATTAGGATTAAAGAACGATTGTTTTTATTTTTTGTTCCTAGTTTACTAATACAGATTGTGCCAAAGTATTAAAGCCAAGATATTTTTTCTAATGAATCGTCATGATTTTAAAAACAATTGAAGGAAACACACATGAACTATTTATGGTTATTTATTAAATATATTTTGAAAAACTGTAATCAAAGCACACATCACTTGAAATGAAAACTCCTTATGTAAAAGTTCACATTTTAGCTTTGATGTAAATATAAAGTTCTCTAAAATGTAAAAAAAATAAATAAGTTGCATTTTTTCCACAATATTTGCATTTGGCTTTTTTTCCCCTCAATGTCATGTTCTTCACTAAAACCAAAATGCCCAAACAACAGATACCGCATTTTTTTGGTACAAACTGCACATTCGGTTTCGTATTTAAGTTCACCTCCATGACGCTCGTTTGCTGAAGACTGGATGGTGCCGAGTCACGTGACTAGACACACGGTAGTGTATTCGTAAAGGGACAGTACATGAACACGCACCACATAAAATAAAAAATAAATAAATAAATAAATAAATGACATCATGTCGATTAGAGGGTCTGAATGTCAGTTTCAGTTATATTTCAATTAATTGCCCAGCCCTAGGGCTTCATATTTAAATCTTATACTGCACCAACTTACCTTGGTCTTGTAGCTCTTGTTACAGAGACTGCAGTGGTGTGGACGGTTGTTGGAGTGTGCCCTCATGTGCTCACGTACATGCCCGATAGCTTTGAACAGCTTGCCGCACTCTCCACACTTATACCGGCGCTCGGTCACGTGCATCTCCATGTGCTTTTTAAGCATGTAGCCGGTCAAGAACTCCTTCTGACATGTCACACACTTAAATGGCTTGTAGCCTGCCGAGACAACAGCACCAAAATGAGG
>JAOVVF010000025.1:17321347-17334828 GCA_028565595.1 Duopalatinus emarginatus
ATAAACCCAGTGGTGACAGTTGCTACAGTTATCCCTCTACAGTGTCCCTGTATCATGACCATGACTGTGCAGAGAATAAGCCATCACTTATACAGTACATCAGCTCTGATCACGTGGTGGTTTTTTTCTATTAAAGGAAGGGGTAAAAGGAGGCTAATTAAATGTATAGCACCTGTCAGTACGTAGCTGTAGGAATAAGCTAGATGTAATTATATAATAATCATATCACTGAGCCTACTTTATGCCTTCATATATGCTGCATCACTGAAAATTAAAATAAAACTGCTAACAAACACCTCAGTCCACAAATAACAACTAAAACCAAACCTCTCCAGTAGCAGTAAGTTGTCCTGCATTTCACTAGTTAGCCTAGCTAGCTAGTTAGCCTGCTAGCATATGCAGTATGCAGCATACACCCAATATCTGTTTAATATCAGCTAGATATCTTCAATAAAATTAAATATTATCTACTTTAAACAGGTACATATTATAACTCGCGCGTACCTGCAAGTATGGAACTGGTTAGTTAGCTATTAGCATGCTAGCGTGGCAATTCTGTGAGCTAACTTTAGCATGCTAGCAAGAAAAGTATCGTACGACTCGAGGTCTGAGGCAACCTTACTGACAACTAGACAAGACACGGCACAAATTATGTAAAAAAAAAATGAATGAATGGAGATTTCCGTCGTCAGGAGCAGCTGAAGTGTGTTTACCTTCGTCGCCTAGGGTGGTCTGGATGGTGATGATGCTGCCGTGCTGTGTTTGGCCGTTAAGCGATTCTGCCGTATTATTACTTTCTTCAGTCATGTCGTTCTCGCGCTCCGTCTCTGTCGCAACGCTGCTGCAGGAACAACATGGCGGATTTACGACCTCGTCGTCATAACAACAAAAGGGCAGAGACAAGCCTGATTTATTTAGTTATTTATTTGTTTATTTATTTATTTATTTAGTATTTTGGTAGTGTAGAAGTGTAACCTGACATGTAATTTAATTTTCACTGTAAAGTCATTAAAGTAAAAATTTATTAAATAATTAAAAGTCCTTTATTTGATAGTAGAAAAGCACAAATAAAAAAACAAATAAAAAATCTTCATATCACATCATGTTTATTTGGGGTGGTGGTGGAATAATAATCTTATTTAATATATTATTATTATTATTATTATTATTATTATTATTATTATTATTAGTCAGTCATGAGTCACTATTCTATCTGCTTAATCTGTCGACTCATGGTTTGTCTGGAGCCCACCTGAAATCACTAGACACAAGGCAGAAACACAGACAGGATGCCAATCCATTGCAGGGTACCACATATACACACATACACTGCAGCCGTGGCCTAGTAGTTAGGGGACCGGTCTCGTGACCGGAAGGTCGCGGGTTCGATCCCCACCCAAGGCAAGACACGACTGAGGTGCCCTTGAGCAAGGCACCTAACTCCCCTAACTGCTCCCCGGGCGCTGTGGTTTGGGGCTTCCCCCTGCTCCGGGCAAGTGTGTTCACTGCCCCCTAGTGTTCATTGGTGTGTGTGTGTTTCATTGCAAGGATGGGTTAAATGCGGAGGTCACATTCCTTTTGTGTGCAAAACACAGTAAGGCAAAAATAGTTCACTTTCATTCACTCACACATTACCCCTTGGGGGCAATTTCGCATGTACAATTAGCTTACCATGTGTTTTTGGAGGAAACCAATTATTATTATTATTATTATTATTATTATTATTATTATTATTATCATTGTTGTTGTTGTTAATAATAATAATAATAATAATAATAATATCTGTTCCAAACCTTAACTGGAAAAAAACTGTAATATTCTTGTTTTTACTTTAATTTACATTTTTATCTTGCTCACATACACACTGTTTATTTATGTGTTCACACATAACATTAATTTTGTAAGTCTTAAATATTCTGGCTTTTTCATCACACACTGAAACCAGTATACTGCACTCCGACTACACATAGATGGTGTCAGTTATAGAGCACTGCAATGCTCCAGCCAGGTGCCTAAAAAAGTGGACCACATTTTCCCAGAAACCCCAGCAGCCAAGCAACATGGCCACATCCAGCCGGGATACTTCACAGGCCACCTGTTTTCAGTTTCCTTGAAAAGTCTTTCTAAAGATCGCCTAGCTTTTGATTGCCTTGACCTTGTCTTTGGAACATGTCTTGTGCTATTCGACTTTTCCCACCTGATTTATTACAGATCTGTACTTGCATATACCATACCTGGAGAGTCTTTCTGTGTGTTTGTTACAGGTGGGAAAAGGTGTTCTTTGAGTGTTTAAAATATTCTCACATCTATATTCATGAAAATCTGACTGCAAAATTGTCTTGTAGTGGATTTTCTGTCCCAGAAATGGTGTAACTCCATCTGCTTTACTACAAGGCAGACAGTCTGTGAACTCTAGAATTATGAATGGGTAATTCTCCCACTCAAAAAGTAAAAAGAAATGAAGAAACTGATTTTTTTCTTAAATTAAATATCTAATTAATATATAATTAAATAAATAAATCTAATAAGTATGTCACTGATAAATATTCAGTTTGATTTGAGCAGCTGGTTGCCAAATAAAGCATGGTCTAGCTGGTAGTTCATCTTTGCCAGCTGGTATAATCCTGGAAGAATGGAATTGGTGTCTGTATTACTGCTATTAATGCTACCTCGAAAATAACAAAATTGTAAACATTTTACTGGTTTAACCAAGTAATCAGGGAGCTAGAAAATAATATACCAGCTGGCAAAAATGGTCTTAGCCATCTGTGCTTTGGCAGCCTGTAGCTGTTTAGATAAAGATATATAATACAAATTAAGTGCCACATCTTAAGCTGTGTGTACATTTTCATAGGTCCTGGGACTTGGATTTGCATAGATACCTTCTGGGTTCTCTGGTTGGCTATACTTAATTTGCCCAGGAGTGTAAAAGTAGTGTACTGATTTCATGCAATGTATATTGAAATGATTTTTCCCACTTTAAGTCCATTGTTACTGTGACTGGTTTATAAATTTATATATATTTTTTTATTTTTATTATCTAATTAATTCCCATGCACTTATAAAAGATATCAAAAATTGGGAGATGTTACCTTAATGTTTTGTTCAGTTCATGTGCATAGGGTCAACAACAAGTGAACTCCAAAACTCCTCCAGATGCAGGACTGAAGCATCATATCACATTTGTTTTAAATTGTTTATAGTTTGTTTAAAACTGTTTATAGTTGTATAATGAACCTGTGACAGAATGTCCAAAACATAGAAACAGTTACTATCATAGAACCAAAAGAGAGGTAAAGGTGAGTTATATCTCTTTGTACAGTATTGATTTTTAACAGTGTATAGTTTAGAATTAAAATTTATAAAATTATTAAATTCAGATGATGAACAATTAAGTATATTTCTGCTTTGCTATACCCTAAACATCATTATTTAGTAATACCTATTTTGTATACATGTGACATATATACAACATAACTCAATTTTAATAATTCCTTACAGAACAATCACATTCAAGACATTTGGAAAGGTATGTAATGCAATACGTTTCAATATATGTAAAAATTTCTATACAGAGTTGCAGGCGTACTTAGTAGAGCATCCTTTTACTCTACTAAGTACCACAAAATACCACAGACATTTTGGGATTCTGTGTTGTGGAGTGATGAAATAGAGCTGGAAATTTTAGGGCCTATGGATTAGTGATAGTGGAGCAGTGGAGGCTATTTGGACACTTTAATAGGTTTGCTAAGGGGTTGAATAATTCTGAAACTGCAGTAGTCATTAGCAGTTGCACTTTGTGATGAATTTGGGGAAAAACAATTGTTATATTAGGCGTGCTGTGTAATTTAAATTGTTCTTGTTTCATTGGTTTATTGCAAGCAACTGAAAGTTAGTAAATTTTGATAATAAATCTAATTTGCAGTAGGGGTTGAACAATTTCGAGTGCAAATGAATTACTACCATGAAAAAAGCTACATCTAAACTTTTGTTAAACAATGTATTTTTGAACTAAATGAACAGGGCAGGAGATAACACAGAATGTATTTTTATGGTCCAATACTATACAGAGATACAATGTATGTGGGCTTTATAATTTATAAGGTCTGTTAATAAGTGTTTTATAAGGTCTACATCCTTGTACCCTCAAGTCCACAACATTACTCAAATCAAATATAGTAATCAAACATTTCAATTTCTAGGAGCACAGAATACGGACAGAGAAGTGGAAGCAAAGAATAAAAAACAAGAGGGGAGTCTATGTCAACCCTATATGTGTTCTCCTGAGGTGTGCTTTTTGTTTAATAATTATCAAAACATTTGGACATTTCAGCTTCATTTGAACAATAGTGAGACACTGAAGATATATATTTAAAGACATAAAACCGAGGAAATGTGTTTTTAGTAATTAATTGTAAAATAATGTAATTAACAGAATGCAATTTTAAATAAAACAAATTAATCTCTAATGATGTTCTAATCATCTGTACCTAATGTGATGCACCTGATCTGAATTTTAGGCATTTTACCTACTAATACATGTGGGGGTGTCCTAATTTTTTTCTTACATAAAAATAGCATGTCTAATGTTCATTGCATAATCAAATGTTTAAAATGTTAAAAATAAAAGAGAAAGGTTTTCATTGGGTGTCCTATTGTTTGTTTGTTTTTTTCATTTTTAATATTACCCGATGCAATGTCACTATCTAATCTATATTATCTATAATATACATCCACAGAGTGATCCAGTGACATCCATTACGTCTACACCATCCACATCTTATAAACCTCCCACTTCTAAATGGGTTTTAAGAAATATAACAGAAACAAGTAAAAAAAACAAGGCCAGTTCCTATTCAGGCAATTATGTAATGTTCTTATTCACTGTTAACTGTGTGATGCTAATGATATTTCATTAATGATCACAGCCTAATCAGTAAGTAAGAAAACACATTTATGAAGTACAGTATTATACTGTACATTTAAACAAGTATACACATTATGGTAAATTTAAAGGCAACAAGCATAAATAAGAAAACGCTGTATAGACGTGCACTAGAACTCCTAGTGTAGATAGCGCGACTGTGCATTTTCGAAGTGCAGACGGCGTGACCGCGGTAAGCTATATGAGCTGTTATAACACTGTAACATGTGCTAATATCGCTAGCACGCTAAAGCACTAATAGTGATAAGCATCATATAAATTAAGGACACGAACACAAAACATTTCATTATGTTTGATTGTTATAGAAAATAAGAGAAAATGTTTTTCTCTGCAGACATTTCCGATATTATTAAGCAGATAAGTAACCACTGAGGTGACCAACTAAGCTAACTACTGAGGTGACTGAGGTGATCCGTCTGTATCCTCTTTGTCCATTCACGTTCGAAAAAACTCAAATTCATTTAAAATAAAGATTTCCAAGTCATATATAAAATCATCCCGATACCAATCCCGGCGAAACCAGTAGCAGTATATATACACAGCAGCAGTAAACAGATTCCTACAGACCAGTTTTCAAATGCTGAGGCGCGAACAGTTCTGATTAGACAATCTCCTGATGACTGAACAAATCAGGGTCAAAACACCACAGGGAGACAGCCAATAGGAACTGTTTTAATGTGGTAACAGAGAGATAAAGATTACTTTAAAAAGTAATTGCAATATTTATAAAATAAATACAATTGAAATAATGTATGGTAAAGTTTTATTACCTAATCAATTTATTGAATGCATACATTTCATTTATTCACATGGCCCATTACAATAAACCCTCTTGCAAAGGTCAACAGATCCTTGACCTTTCTTTCAAAATTAATATCTAACTGTACACATAAGGGTGTGATATGACCTAGTTTACGGTTAATCCTTTGCTCACAACAACACCAGTATTGCTATGATTTCACACGTTACAACATTCATCCAGACACCTCAATGAACTTCAGTCAGTCCAGCCAAAGTCATTTATTTCATCATGTTCCAGTATTTTCAAAACTTTTTTCCACTGCTTTTTTGTAGGTTCAGTGTCTCAGTGTAGTGTGTACCTCAGTGTGTTCAGTTCTGCCTCTAAAGGAGGTCAGGCATTTTTAATATCTATTTCTCTTTAAAAATGTATTAGTCATGTAGATTTTGGTTTTCCTTTAAGTTTAACAATGCGCTCTGTGTCATTGGCCAAACTATGGAGTTTATCCATGTATTGGTTAATGTTCTCCTCCATCCACTCCTCCACAGTGTCTGGGAAGTAGACAAGCAACATCTCCCTTTTGAACAGCTCCATATAGTGATCCCACACATTCAGCATTCTAACAAGAACAGACAAGAGAGAGATGCCCAGGGTCAGGATATTACTTAACAATACTGTTTTATAGCTTATACACTGGTTTGGTTTCCTGTTCAGACTGATCGGAATCACTGACAGAAATTTATAATACTATTAATCTTGGTATCTGTCTTATCAACACTTTCTGTACTAGTCACTGCTGTGCTAGTTTGAATGTGTTACATCAGTTAATTTGTGACTGCAGTACAAGAAAAAAAATTGGCAGCCCAACAAGTGATTTGCACTTAAGAAAAGCAGCATGCAGTGAACAAGGTTCAACAATCAACAGTGCTCACTACAGTGAGATGCTCACTGAAGAGCTGAAGCCTAAACTTCAAACATGCATGGGACTGCTAAGCTTGGTGTGTTGTTGCATACATGTTCGCACACCACTGCCCATTTGGTCAACACTCTCCAAAAAGGTGTTAAATAGTCCCAGGATGTCATTTACTGTGACAGCAGTATATTATATTGCTTATTCAAAGGCAGGGGTAACAACAACTGTCAGAAACTTTGAAGCAAATGTTAATGACTTAAGTTAAAGTTAAACCTACTTGGTAAGTTTTTTCTTAAAATATGTGATATTCCACTGATTGGCAAAGTTGGATTTTCTCTGGAATGGTCTGAATCTTCTTGGGTGACTGTGCATGGAGAAACACACACACACACACACACACACACACACACACACACACACACACACCTTTTGAGTGGTTGATATTGCATAATGATTGTAGTGATTGATTTACTAAATGGTTTAGAGCTGTCTAAGTCACCAAGATGTAAAATATTAATGTTTTACAAATGGACTCACTAGCTTTTAGTTATCCTTTCTGTAGAAGTCTGAAGTTCATTGTGGATTTTTTGAATCATGTAATAAATTTCAGAGCCTGCAAATGACCCTTTACCTTCACTAAAGGACATGAAGAGACATAGGACAGATAGGTGTAATCAGCATTATGTCCAGTTTATACTCTCATTCTTACTTTATGTATTTTATATATGTAGTCATATATAGTAAAAACAAACAAACAAACAAACAAATATTGTATACCAGCTGTTAGCTTGTAGGTCAACGCTGCAGCCCAGTTGTTCTTGTACCTCAGTTTCAACTGTAAGATTATATGAACCTGTATCACACCAGGAAGAAACAGTTGTTTACAGGTGCAGTTCTATACATGCTTTTATACATTCCCTTTTATTTAGCTTGTCAGTGTACTTACCATATTTTAGAGTCTCTAAACAGATGGCCAGAGATGGGATGGCCACAGGAAGCAGTTCACATAGCACTGTGTGATGCTCATATCTAAATACATTTACATTCCATAGAATAGCCTTGGTAAATACAGTGTCTTATAATACTGCTGCTAAAGGTTATATATGCATTCATTAAGTAAGCAATAAAACATGCCATGGAGTACTGTTTCCGGAAATACTGTTGCTGTTACCACGCTAGTGATATTTCGTTCCCCAATAACACAATGTCATAAGGTATTTTGTTCCT
The DNA here is from genome assembly GCA_028565595.1 of Duopalatinus emarginatus. Taxonomy (NCBI): domain Eukaryota; kingdom Metazoa; phylum Chordata; class Actinopteri; order Siluriformes; family Pimelodidae; genus Duopalatinus; species Duopalatinus emarginatus. The sequence goes on from JAOVVF010000025.1 coordinate 17,329,172, forward strand.
CTTGTAACACAGTTTATAGCTACACATATGTGTTATGGAACATTCATGAATAACTTAATAGTGATAAACAATCATTCCCTAACCAGTCTCTCGCTTGAGGTTAAAATAAAAGTACACACCACTGTCCTAAGGCTTTTCCAATGGCAGAACTATGACCATAACATAGCACAATCACTGGAGATTCCATAAATATTAAATAAACTTTTCACAATATAAATGGTTATACATTATTATTATATTTTTTTCTTTTGGAAAATGGCATGTAATTAAATCAATTTAAAATAAGTCATGGATTACTGTGTAGTTATTATAAAAACAATAATGCAACAATAAAGTAAGAAAATGCTCTTATAAACCATAATTGGAGACATTTCACCAATCAGATTTGGGAATTTAATACTACCAATGAGATATAAAGGCTTGTATCTTTTCTACATATACAAATACAATTTGTACAGTGAAGCAGTCAAACTCTAACTGTAACATTGGCCAGAATATGTATGTTATAATTTAAATTATCAATCAAGTGTACAAACCTTTGCCAGCCAGTTAAAGCAATGCCACCTAATTTGATAGAGTAATTAGGCATGGAGGCTATAACTTTAAGCCAGGCTAGGTGATTTGCTAAATGCTGATTAATTGGTGTCCATCTCTGACCAATGCCTGAAGCTCCTTTAAATGCACTTGCAAACCACACAGTTTGAAATCCAGCCTGTTGGTAGTTAGATAGCAATTTTCCTGTAAATAAATAATTATTTTTTTTCTCACTCAAAAATTATTATTATTTTTTTTAAAGTCCAACATATTTACAGTAGATTGGATTTAGATCTTACCTATCTGGGACAAATCCAGGTTTGAATCATATTTCCATATCATAGGGGATACAAAACTTGATATACCAGATTCTAGAAAATTTTAAAGTGTTATTTATTTCACTAATAAAATAAGAGAAAAGCAACTATTAGAGAATGTAATAATGTTTTAAATACATAGGTAGTGTTCACAATTTAGGTCAATTGTGCAGAATGTTCTAGATTTAAATTAAATTATTTGAGCTTTTATGTTTATAACCTTCTCATGGCATACCTTTGATTACCTTGGCACTAATCTTCCTCAGCATGTCTTCCCAAAAAATAGGCTTAATTCCAGGCCTCAGTTCAGCCAGGAAGTGGCAGACCTGGATCACATGGTTGAGGAAGAGTGCTTCCACACTTTGATTGTTTTGTTTCAACCAGTTTTTCGAGTCCTTACTCTCGCCAAGACCCCAAACCTGAATGTTCAGTGAGAATAATACCTCATATTTAATTTATCTAATAATTAACTGACAACAGAAAAATATAAATTTAAGTCAAACCTCATTAGCTCCAATATGAAACCACTGTGCCTCTGGGTGTTTCCTCATGACCTGAGTCAGCATGTCTTTAATCAGTTTTAAGCTACCAGGGGCAAGAGGGTTCAGGCTGTTTGGAAAGTCGGCCACTTCTCTCAGGCCAAAAAACTGTTCATGTTTCAGCACAAACTACACACAGAGGAGAAGCAGAAATCTTTTTTTATATTACTTCTGTCTAATCAACTGGAATATTTCTGTCAGTGCTGTTTTTATTTAGTTTTTTATTTGTTTGTTTGTATATTTTTCTGCTTTTTTATAGACAAGAGTCAAAAAAGGTCTACTTCTGCAAAGCTTTTTGTCCTTTATAAGTTCTCTTGAACAAAATATAAAAAGAATAATAAACTAAAACAGTTGATAAAAATTTATGAACGTACATGTGTAATTGAAAACCCCACAACATCCAGAATATTACTTTGTTAACAAATGTTAATTTTTTTGCAATGCAGTCTGCACAACAAAAAAAAACTGCTCATACACACGTTTTTTGGGTCCTGTGTGATCCTAGTCCCAATGCACATCTCTGCACTCAATACTTAACAGAGCTATGTGATCTGTGTCTTCACTTACCTCTAGACGTCCAAACGCCTGTACCAGTGGAATCAGCTCAAGATTGTGGAGGCTGGCCAGGTTCTGAATTTCTTCTATTTCACGTACACTGTTTCAGTTTATCAGAATCAGATTTTCTTATACATCAAATAAAAAAACTCAGTAAAAATGTATTTAGGAGGTTTTAGTGACCCAGACATTATACCAAGTGGAATAAAAAGACAAATAAACAAAGAGATCATCATTACTATCTTCTTTAGTTGGATGTATATGTACAGTAAACTGTGTACTCTAATAATAAGATGGCAAATGATATGTATTCTGAATATATGATCCTGAAATTTTTTTCAGTTCCGAATGATTCTTCCTGGATGGTTGACACAACATACACAGCACAGCTGATTGTACTTTTATGTAATTTTGGTATTATTACAGCGAAATTACTGTGCAAAGTATGCAGTGCAAAAAATTGTATCTGTGCAGTGATTATGATATAATGATGGTAAACTATGATAAGGGACACGATTAAAAAGTCAATGTTGGACATTTCCATTTAGAAAGAAGCTAGCTATCAACATTATTGATATGGTCAGATTGGCTAAAAATATATAATGACTAACATAATTAAGTAACACGTCGGTGTCATCAGGGCTCCTATTGCTGTTTGGCTAAAATTATGAGTGTCTGACAGCAATAGGAGGTTTTAATTTAGTACATTTCAAACCTCCCTACAGAAATAACTTCCTGGCTATACCACTGTGCAGAAGGATACATTTCTAATAGAGTATAATCTATTAAAATCATAATGAGTAAGCAAGCTCACCTGTATGCAAAAGGTGACCGGAGAACTTCAAGGTACCCTTCATAAGGAAACATATCCTCATACTCCACTAAAATCCCATCAGCACCAAGACTGGAGATTAATGGAAACAGCTGTAATAGATGGAAGCCACAAAGTGACCTGAATACCTTCTTGACTAAGTACAAGTTTTACATGTATAATAAGTTTTACAAAGACTTTTTACCTGCTGAAAATATCTGACTTTGGGTGCAGCACCCTTGAGATCTAGGTGTACTACATGGAGAGAGCCTGTGTGCATTTTCATTGTGTGTTCTTCTTTTGACTTTGAATGAATGGTGTTCTTCTGGTACTCTAGTTTCATCTTATTCTTTTGAGGATCTGGTAATGCAAGCAATTTGCTGAGTCCATGTCTGTGCCAGAAACTACCTGTCCTGGTGAAATGCTTCTTGTAGCTTATGCTTTCTTTAGTTACTGCATTAAGCCTATAAATGGATAATCAAAATAGCATTTATGTTAGAGCAAAGTCTCATGTTTGGACAAGCTCTAGTTGAGAAACACTGCTGAGAGCTTAAAACAAACAAATACACTGCAAATAAACAAAATATGTTCACAGAGACCAAAAGTGACTACACCATTATTTTAAAAATTAGTTCAAACTATTGAAAGGTGTTATTATGTCAACCTAATTCTTAAGAATTGTACACTCACTCTTGGAAAAACAGCTTTGCTGCAGCAAACACAACCAGGCAAACAGCCAGCAGCTTTAACTTTCTATTAGAAATCATAGTATAATCACTGCAAAAACACACATACAATTAGAATCCCACAGTCAACACACAACAACTTTAATACAATAGTTTTCTTATACATAACTTAGATCATCAAGACATTACATACAATTCACAACTATTACATATTATAATATTCATTATCATATACAGGAATAAAAGTTGAATGCCAAAAAAAGCTAAACTGCTACTATATTTTCTAAGGGCACCGTCAAGGTTTAAAAAATTCAAAACCAAGATTCGCACTGCGATTCAAGTCTGAGAAACAATAATCCAGTGAGTCTGTTATTATTCCATAGACAGACATGGCATGGTTTTTCAGAAGGCTTGAAATGTCAACTTATGGCCTTACACACACCCTTACATGACCCAATATGGCAAACAAATATGGTTGGCCTCATTGTTGATATGTCTTTTCTGGTGCTGATAGCTTTTTAATGGAATGTGTAGTGTAGGGTTGTCACCCATCTGGTTTTCAGGATATCTGTCCTATCTCTGTTATTTTGTAAAGTTTTCTCTTATGTTTTTGTATTTGTATTTAAACTGTGGTGGGAGTGGTCTTTACTGGGAGGGTTTTTTTTATGTAAACCCTCTATATGTTTAGAATACAGTGGAGAACAATCAGGACAAAAGTCATTTTTATTTACAAAGTATAACAACCTAATTTATTTCTATATAAAGTGTAGAGAAGGTCACAATCATTGATAGCAATGACTTTCCGAAATGTATATTTTTAAAAAATGTTATTTAAAGTTGGCAACAATAACTATGTAATAATATTTTACCAGGTTTACTATAGCTTTTGGGTCTTAAAAATCAGCAAGTTTAAAAAAAAAACTTTAAAGCTGGATGAGCTCGGTGCAGCCCTTTTTATTGACTTTCTTTTCAATGATGATGGAGAAAAATTATTCAAGAGAAGAAAACATGGAAAATGAAGATATTGTTTACATTATTGTTTGCATATTTTTGTGAATCTGGAAAAGATATGATAACAATTTAAATATGAAGCAACATGATAAATTTAGTAATTGGTTTTTACAGTAAACAGTTAACTAATTAGTAGTGCATAATTACAATGAATAATTTATACTTACCTTACATTTAAAAGCAGTTTTCATCAACTCAGATGAAGATGGTTTTTAGAAAAAAAGCTAAATGTCCATGGCTGTTGATGAGTAGTATTACAACCGAGTAACACTTGTATCACAACTGATTTTGAAGGAATCACTTCTCTCTTAGAAAGCATTCATGAAATCCTTTTTTTATTCACGTGAGCACAGGTCATATAGGCTTGTGTGTGTGTGCACCTGTGTGTAACAATAGGCAGAGCATGTCAAACCAGTTGTCCAAGTTATTTTGTATACATTGCTTTACTGTATTATTGTAGCATTAGTGGTTATAATAAAAACTTTTATGTCTTGCAGTACTTACATGGTGTACTGAAAGTTTGCCCGGCTTATGGCAGCATTTTGCGGGTCAGTCTAAACTGGATTTCTCAGCAGAAAAGTCTTTTTTTTGTATCATTTTTTTCTTTCTTGATGCTCAGTGTTTCATGTTACTGGTACTTCGTCCTAAATGATTTATAGGGCCATAAGAGTTAAAACTCTAAGACACTGTAGAAGAGTCTCACAGAGTGTGCTGTGTTGTACTAATCCTCAACATCAAGTTCCACTGCCTTGCCTTAAGAAGAATTTTATATATGTCAGATATCTTGATGCACTGAGAAAATAAACAGTGTTACCGTTTAATATGTGTGAAAAATTGCTAGCTAGCAAACTTTAGATTCAACACTGAAAAATGTCCTTCATGACCCTTCTGAGGTTTGGAGGTCGAAAATTTGAGAGCAGATTGACTGCAGGTTAAAAAATACTCAGCTAGTGTAAACTATAGTATACTATTCAGGTAGGATAAACTATACTATACTACTTAGGTAGGATAAAGAATACTATACTATTCAGGTAGTATAATCTACACTACACTATTCAGGTAGTATAATCTATACTAAAATATTCAGGTAGGATAAACTATACTATACTACTTAGGTAGGATAAAGAATACTATACTATTCAGGTAGTATAATCTATACTAAAATATTCAGGTAGTATAATCTATACTACACTATTCAGGTAGT
>JAOVVF010000025.1:17342037-17354309 GCA_028565595.1 Duopalatinus emarginatus
AGTTTTGCTCACTTGAAAAATGGGTGGGTTTAAAGAAAGGGTGGTATGTCCTGATTGGTTTATCACATCTGATGAAAACTACCAGGAAATAAAAGCTGAGATTCTGAACTCTTGTCTCATACTAACCTTTTTGTCTTAAATCCAAATGACTTTGGTGCACAACAAAAACAAGGGATTCTGCCTTGCCGTTCCAAGTATTTTGGAGGGGACTGTATATATAATTAAGACACTATTCCCACATGCAGTTTATTAGTAATGTTTTTATAAATGTACATGTAGGTGCAGTGTCTTTCAGTGGAATTAGACTTTAATGCTTAAATGCATTTTCACCTTTTTGTATTTGTGACTGTAAAACGTCTTACCTATATATTTAGCACAACATGTCAACATTTGACCCAGTAAACAGGCCACAACGCAATGCAACTTTGCACTCATTTTCACAAACAAAATTAAATGTGATTACAAACTTTATGGTCACTTTATTCGGCTGGTAAATATTTTTTTTACCCTGCATACATTCACTTGAACTGTACTGCTTGTTTATTTAAATGGTTACTCTAAGTATGAGCAAAGCTGCACTTACGAGAGACGGAGGAATGGATTGTATTCGAATTCCTCCAATAACGTTGACGGCACTGTAGGCTTGTCATCGTCGTCTCTTGCCTATTAATTAACTAGCCACATTTTAAAAACTGTACGCAAAAATCTTCAAAGTAATTCTATGGTAAAGTATGTTTTTCTTTTACTGAGATGAGCACTGTAAGGGAAAAGATTGACCATACCCGAGCCCAGCTAAGTTTCTCTTTCACCCGCTCATTCTCTGGTTCCACCAGCATTGCAAACTTAAGGTTCTTTATTGTGTACTCATGACCACAGAAGACCTTCTGAAAAACAATATGTGTATGTAAGTACACCGACATGCTCGAGCGGCACAAATTATGTCCCATTATATATATTTTTAAATGTAGCAGAGGTGGCATACTGTGTCCTGAGGCAAGGTTCCCAGCACCTCGGTCAGGTTGTGGTACATCTGCTCTGCTGTTCCCTCAAAGAATTTCCCACAACCACCTACAAATAGTGTGTCTCCTGGCAATCAGAGCATACAGGACAATCAAGACTCTCACACTCACCCGCTTCCTTAAGTAATTACCTGGCTTGAGGTGGCAATACACCAGGGATGGAATGCCAGATGTTCTTTCTATTTTATCTGATTGTGAATTTTAAACTGAAACACTTACTATAGGGAAAACATTATGTACATGACCACTGCACAACAACAATTCATGTATGAGCTGATGAAAAGATTAAACAAAAAAGGCACATACCAGTGAACACTGCAGGGGCATCGGGGCAGTTGTCTTCCCACAGGAAGTAGCACATGTGTCCGGAAGTATGGCAAGGTGTGAACAGGCACCTAACATTTATAGTGTTAAACTAGAAGGGAAAAGATAACACGAGAATTGAGTCACTTAAAGGTGACTTAAGGTTAAATTGAGTTTAATCGTTTATAAACGGCTACTTCAAATTATCAAAAATTGATGCAGCTACACAATGTGCCTAGTTATGGCAGAGGCTTGGTTCCTCCAGTTAGAGATCTATATAACATAAGGATGATAGTGTTGATGGAGGACGGGGGTATTAGAATGGATGTGGAGGCGAGACAGTTGAAGAGATTAACTACACTGCTGCACCGTTGCTTTAAGTACCAAGATGAATTCCCATTTGACCCAAGACGTCACACCACTTAAGTTCCCACACAATTATTTATAGTTTCAGTTTTAATTAACTTTAAATTTCGTTTGTAATTAAAAATGTTACCTCAGCTCAGCCTACACTGATAATCATAAACTCTCACCGTCTCGTTTACAAATAAAATGGGTTCGCTCGCAGTGCATTATGGGATATGTCAGACTCGGATAGTGTGCTGGTGGATCATACTAGAAAATCTCTCCCAACCTAGTAGGACATCCAGGATCCTTTCACATACTACCTGATACATACTAGGTATTCAGATGCACTACATCGTGTCGCATACTAGGCTGAATTCCCAATGGAGCCACTGTCAAAAAAGCATTGTGGGTAATGTAGGAAACTGACTGAAAGTGAAAGTGAGTTACTCCTCTGATCACTGTGGAGTGTAATTTACCTCCATATTTAAGCCATCCGTGCAGCGAAACACACACATGCACATTAACAAACAAAAGGGGGCAGTAAGCACACATGCTCAGAGCAGTGGGCAGCTCCTTATCCGCAGTGCTCAGGAGTTAAGAGCCTTGCTCATAGTCACTTCAGTGCTGGTTGCAGGGCTTGAACCTGGGTTTTTTCTGGTCCCAAGACAGGCTCTTGGATAAGCCTATGGATACCCAAACCAAAATAATAACAGACCCGTCAGTGAAAGTTTTAAACAAAAGTTTAGCCGTGGGCTGGTGGTTGATTACCGACATGACACAAGACATCTGGCCACAACTACTCCATGGGTGCCATGGACGCCATGGACAGGGTTGCTCACTGCCCCTAGTGTTTGTGTTTCACTGCACAGTTTGAATTCCTCTGTGTGTATGTGCAAGCACAGTGGTCAATGAGTGGTTCACTTTCACTTTCACTTTTTTTTTTTTTTTGGAAAAAGGCCACTTAGTTTTGGTTATAAAAGATCAAAAAGTCAGATTTTTTCACAGATACCTTGAGCTCCTGGCCATGAGCAACTTTGTGGGTCAGTCCTGTTATGCGGTCATCTCCTCCATACACTTGTAAATCTGGGAGATCCTTCAGGAGAGCCTCATTGCCCCTTGCATGATCCCTACATAGTGGACATCACATTACACAACACCACTAACCACAAGGTAAGACACTCTCAGGATGATGTGCTACATGTCACCTACCAGTGATGGTGAGTGGTTAACACTGCTCTGAGTCTCACTCCTTCTCTTTTCACTATCTCAAGCAGCTGTCAGTGAAACACATCACAAGCTTGAAACTGAAGCTACTGATTTATAACCATGGTCATGTTGCTGTCTTACCCTGTGAGGAACTGCAGGATCTACAGCAATGGCTTCTCTACTGTCTTCATCTATAACCAAGTACATGTAGTTGTCCTCTAAAATGGAGATAACCTTTACTCTCATGACTCAAGGCAATGAAACAGTTCTGCACTAGCTTATATCTAAATGTTTTTGTAATGTTTAACATTAACCTATTTTTTAACGTAGCGGTTTTTTAACTACTCACTACAGCAGTTCATATGCAGGCAAATAACGTTCACTGACACGGGCTGAATCTTAAACCGCTCCGTTCTTGCTACATAGGTGCACTACACACTAAAGGTATGAAATACATGCTTTAGGCACTTCGTAGTGCACTTGTTATTCAATAGGTATTGGTTTGGAACTGAGACAAGAGCGACGTCGCGCTTCCGGCATTAAATCTGTACAAGAAATAAAAACAAACTGAAGAATTCATTTAAACTTTGTTGTAAAGTGAAATAAATCACATTGTGTATTATATATAATAACAATACATAGCAATAATCATTATTATTATTTTTAAATAGTCGATTTGTATAGTCCTTGACGAGGGGAATGTTTTTCCTGCTGCACCAGGCAGACTAAAGTACACGGCTGTGTCCGAATACTACCTACTAGCTTGGAGCGAGTATGTACTATTTAACCGCTAAACTAGTATACAATTCTAGTATGCGAACCTGACCAACAACATTTGACCCAAGACGTCACACCACTATAGTTCCCACACAATTATTTATAGTTTCAGTTTTAATTAACTTTAAATTTCGTTTGTAATTAATAAAGTGTCAGCCTACACTGATAAACTCTCTCCGTCTCGTTTACAAATAAAATGGGTTCGCTCGCAGTGCATTATGGGATATGTCAGACTCGGATAGTGTGCTGGGGGATCATACTAGAAAATCTCTCCCGACCTAGGGGGACATCCGGGAACCTTTTACATACTAACTGATACATACTAGGTATTCAGATGCACTACATCGTGTCGCATACTAGGCTGCGTCCGAAATGGCATACTCCCATACTAGTTAGTATGCAAATCTAGTATGCGACAAGATGTAGTGCGTCCGAATACCTAGTATGAAGCTAACCTGCTTTCTGGCAGGTTTACTTGACCCTAACCCAGAGTTACAAACACATTACTAATGAGAGAACAGGATGTGTCCTTTACTCCAGGATCCACTGGACGTCAAGGACTGTGTCATTAGACCCTGATTCACCATTAATATCTCTATCAACATCACTGTTTTACATCGTAATCAATTATCTACAGTAACTACATGATGATAAAACATACCGGAATGATTAAACATATTGGAATAATTAAAAATATCGGGATGATAAAAAACATCAGGATAATAAAACATATCGACAAGGCGTCTGTATGTCGGTTTGTCTGAAAAGTGAGTCTAGTGTTAAAACACACCTTGGATAGTTTAGTGAAGAATATACCTCCACACCATTAAATCTTTCAGGATGTCATATTGTCATTGTCTGACCTACATACCAGATACATCTTCAGAACAGAAAGGAAACGATGTTAATGGAAACATCTGTCCATAGTATTAATGTACAGTTAGTGATCTTTTTTAAATGTAGCATTTAATGATGCACTGGAACTTCTCAGTTAAGATCATTTGTGAAGCTCAGGCTCTGGGCTACAATAAAAAAAAAACATTATGTAGATATGTACAGAAAGTCAGACACATTAGGCTATGTATTTCATTTTCATCTGCTGATATGTGAGTCTGATCTCACCTGGATTACACCTAGATTGAGTAAAAAAAAAAATATATACACATATATATATATATATATATATATATATATATATAACCCTGCTGGTGATTAAGCATTCCTAATAAACTGGTCCATGTATGTACATGCCAAACAAATATGTCAGAAATGTGCAGATATTGGTTCTTGCAGGCACTTTATTGATCACACTGATATATAATTATTGTCATGTTTTCACTTGTGAGAACAGAAAGTGCAAGACAGGTAATAATAATAATAATAATAATAATAATAATAATAATAATAATAGAACAACATTTAAGGACATGAATGTCCCATATCTGACCATGCATACTGTCTGGAAGCCTGTAAATACATTTTCTTTTCATAACACCATGCCATTTTAAAATAGCCTCAAGAGCAAACAAAATAAAAAAAAAATGCACAATAAGACATTTGTAACTAATTTAGAATCCCTGCTTCAAAATATACATTTATATTTTTCAATCAGAAACATCTGCCTTATTTTTCTTTACCAAACTAAACACAACAGATAAAAAGTTTTGAAACAGCATTTCTGTAGTCTAAGAAGCTGTTAATATTCATTACACAGATTTTTCAGGTGCCACTAACAAGTATGTATAACTCAGAAAGTATATATGCCGCTTGCTGGATTTGATTGTACAAGTTCTACTCTAAAAATATTAACCCAAATCAAACACTTAAGGTGCCACAGCAGTGTGAAGCATCACGTTTTCCCAGTTTTAACACAATTAATAAAATCATAAAAGACTCTGAAATTATATATTATATAAGACAATCAGCAGATAAGTTAGGTCAGCTTTATACCTCAGTGCAGCTGCGAGGCCGTCCCTGGCATGTGTTAGGTCATTCTGAACAACAAGCTGAGCAGAGAAACACACGTTGTAATGTATTAATCGAGTCCTAGCCCTAAGGGAGCTTATTGGATTAACACGAAATGTTCTTTTTTGTGTATAGCAGTTTGTGTTAGTAAGAATATGAAGTGCCTGATGATGCATTGTAACGGAGATGCACTGAAAGCTGCACACAGACTTAGTCCTTGGGCACTCTGAAGCTGTCCTTCTCTTTCCGGATACTCCCCATCGTATCTATGGGGTCACTTGTCCCAGCATGTGTCTGTACTGATTTCTCTCTAGAACAAAATAGCAAAGGGATCAAATTTTAAAGCAAGTGCTGAACAAGTTGCTGTGGTGCCCTGAATATAATATTAAGGCCTGTAAGTTAACCTTTCAAATCTCCTGTACCAGGTCCAGTAGTTCAGAAACTTCCTGTTTCTAAAAGAGAAGGCCTTAACACTACCAAAACAACACTGTGTATTTTTTGTCCTAAAAACTTTTGTTGGCTGCACTGCCTTATCAACACTAGGCTGCTGTCTCCCCAATCACTGCTGCGCAGATTTTAACGTGTTACGTCAGTTCATTTGTGACTGCAGTGCAAGAAAAAAAATGACTGCCCCACTTGTGGTTTGCATGAAATAAGAGAAGTGTGCAGTAAAAAAAGGTTCAACAATCAACACTGCTCATTGCAGTGAGATGCTCACTGAAGAGCTGAAGCCTATACAAAATGCATAGGACTGCTATTCAAGGATGTTGTGTTGTTGCAAACATGTCCACACACCACTGCCCATACTGGAATATGAAAGCTTGTTGACAGATGGATTTGTCTTCTCTTAAAGTTGATTAAAAGAAATTCTGTGAGTGAAATTTGACTCACCCGTGTAAAAAAAAATCCCATCAATATAAGGGAGTCAGCAGCAGTGCACATAATCTGCTTTCTTCCCTACACCATGACATTGGCAATATATTCTCTGAGGTCTTATATATCTCTACAGACCAGTGTGCGTATTGTCTGCAATTGTGAAGCTATTCTTGACTTATTTCAGGTATGTCTGTGTACCTCCTAGCTAGGTGGAGCTTATTTCTGGGTCAGAAAAAATGTCAACAGAATCCAGAAATAAAGAATCTGCCCCGATGACACTGTTCTTCTAGGGTATCTTTGGTATTATAACATTATTACTGGTCATAACCTTCTGAGGCCCCACTGTTCTCAACTGAGGACAATACATTTTCTCTCTACGGTCTGTCGGTATAAGATTCTCACATGGGGAACACAGAGTCCTTTACTTTGATCAAGTTCAACAGTTATCAGTTGCTAATAAACAGAAACAGTGAGAAAAGATGACAGGGAACCCAGAGTCTGGGTCTGAAGAGGGTAACCATCAGTATAAATTGCACATTAAAGAAATAGTAGATGAATGTTTTTCTACCTGACTCTCATAAAGGGGTTGAATGTGAACTCGTCCGCTATCGTAGAAGGAATGGTTGGCTCTCCGTTATCGTATTTCTCCTAATTGACAACATGAGAGGTTACTTAAAATCTATTTGGGTTTCTAAAAATAGTGTAATCAGAATCAAGCAACATAATAAAGTACCTTAGCCCATGCCAGTTTCCTCCTGATGGCCTCATTATTCGGTTCGACGTGGCGCGCAAATTTTAAATTGTTGATTGTGTATTCATGACCACAGTACACACGCTGGAGCACAACCAGAGCATGTGACTATACTGCTTACAAAGAGTCTTCTATTATGAATGGATGTTTGATAAAAAATATAGTTCAAGGTATGAGCAGATAATGTGAACGAAGGCAGTGTGGCGGGACAGAGCTGTGCAAACATTACCGTCTCGGGAGGAAGTCGTCCCAGAATGTCTACCAGAGCTTTGTACATTTCATCAGCTGTACCCTCGAAGAACTTCCCACAGCCTGCCACAAACAGAGTGTCTCCTATATATAATCGGATAATAAAACAAAACAATGTCAATCCAATTACATATTTATTGTTCAACCTATATACTACACACTATGTTAATCCTTGTATTCTGCAATAGTTTGCTACTGATTAAAATGTATGTTAATTACAGAATGACATTATACTCAGTTACATTACATTGAGTAATGTCCACACAAATGAGTTAGTTCTTGTTATTACTTATTACAACATAGCATGTAGACAGTAAAGGGGTTTTTAAATATAATATAATAATATATTATTAATTATTAATTAATATTAATATCAACAATGATGATGATGATGATGATTATTATTATTATTATTATTGGACTTGGACACCTTAAAGTGCCTGTAAATGACCTGTTACATAGAAGAAGTGTGTTAATATAAACCTTTAATTTGCTTTGCAGTCTGCACAACTCTCAGAACTACGGTTTCATATTCTCTTATAAAAAAAAAGTAATCAATACATTATGACGAATTAGAGGTAAGAATTCATTAGCACTGTGGTATCATTATTTTCTGTGACTGCAGACTGTGATCTGATTATCCTATTACTATTGCTGTCTGAGAGTCTAGCATATCTGATTATGAGATACCTGCAGCTGTATCATACCTTACCTGTAAAGACCGCTGGGGGTTCTGAGCTATTTTCTGACGTCACAAAGTAGCAGATGTGTCCGCTTGTGTGGCACGGTGTAAACAAACACTTCACATTGAGCGAGCCCACCTAAATACACAGCAAACATACAGGTAAAGAGTCATTTTAATCCACACTGGCACAACTGCAGCAAAAAGCAAGAAAGTGAAGGCAAATATGTGCTGACCTGAGGACATGTTCTGTTTATAACATGTTTTTTACACCCAAAAGGTAAAAAAGGTAGAATAGCCGTTAAAGCTGTTGTTGTGACTGCAGCACAGGAGCATTGCAGATATTTTGACAGCCGGGAACCGATTACGAAGTGAATTGATTAGACTAAATACATTTCACTGTGACACATGGCTATTCATCAACACTTAGCTAGCAAAGTTTTATCATTAGGCAGAATGACTGTTTCAGTTAGCCATTTTAATCTGATCCTTGCAGAAAAAATGATTTAAACATTTTTGGTGAAATATACTGTATATTATTGTATCTTAAATGTATCAAAAGTATGTTATGTTATGAATGAATTTTTGTTGTATTATATGTTATATGATCTGTATTGTGTGTATACCATGCTTTCTGTATAAGGTTGCTCTAAACCTATATTCAGAACATGCTGTTCAGCTGTTTATGTTTGTCCTTATAAGGGCATTCCTGTTTCCCATGTGCCTGATTGACCATAGGGCTGTGGTTAATTTTGGAACTGTAGAAAACCAAGTGCAATATGGGTTAGCAAGATGTCAAGATCCTGGCTCACACAAAATAAACAATGATCTGACTAAAGGCTTTCTCTCTGGGGGTGGGGTTTGAGATTCTTTACATCATGGCAGCAGTGGCATGGCTGAGCATTATCTGTGAGTGGAGGACAGCAGGTTTAACCAGAAGACAACAAAGAACAATTCTCAACTCTGACTGATTAGAAACAATCAGAGAAAATAAAGCACAGCAGTTGAGTAAGTTTGAGTCGTCTTCCTATGCATGGAAACATAATGCTTATTAACATGCTTTTCATGCAGAAGACCACAAAGCAGTTACTATTTCAATTCCAGATTTATAATTTAAGATTGGAATTGTTTTTTTATGCCAGTAACGTATTAGTGTAGACATGTCGGCCATGTCTTGTCGGTACAAAGACAGCAAAAATCTGATCACAAGACCTCGAGCCATGGCTGCCCTATAAGTGGAGCCCTAGAACTGCTGAAATATGCTAGTGTAGTGTGTCAGGACAGTGTAAAAGACTACAATATCATGTACAATGTCATGTACCCCATCATTTAAATGTGAAAAGAAAATTTCTGAATAATGTGTAATAATCTCTGAAATATTAAAATCTGACCCCCAAATTGCGAGCCCAGTGTTAAAATCTAAAAGACATTCTAACATCTCCGTATATTAACCAGTACTATTCAGGACCTCCAACGCCCCAAAAAAGGGAAAAAAGTTAAGTGCTTTCTATTACTATGGCTTACTATGAGGACTTACTTTGAAAGTGTTGTAATGTGTTACTTTTTTGGTCAAGGCTCCTATTCGGTCATCGCCTCCATACACAGTCAGCCCAGGGACCAACTTCACCATCTTCTCATTTCCACCAGCATGATCCCTATCAGCACAACACCCCAAGCACACTACATAAACAGACAAGACAAGAGGATGTAAAAGTGCCATCACTCAGGAATGATATAAAGTCTTACCAGTGATGATGTGTGGTTAGAATGGATTTGAGCTTCAGGCCATGCCTCTTAACAGCTTCAACAACCTAACCAGAATGAATTTTAGTTATACAATCAGGACACATTGCACTTCTACAGCAGTAAACATGAAGCTCTTCTTACCTTTGCAGGTTCCACTGGGTCCACAATGGCTGCCTCTTTTGTGGCCTCATCGATGAGGAGGTACATGTAGTTATCAGTGAGTGCAGGCAGCAGCTCTATCTTCATGTTGGATTGCTCCACGAGAGCTGATTTCCTAACCACGGAATGAACAAATGCTGCCGGAATGTGGGTTGGAGCTTCAAAAACGAAAAAAGGCACATATGCACATTTAATAAAAGTCATTTTGAATAAAAGTTATTTTAAATGTTCCAGACACTGCCACAGATATGTGTTACTAAGTGTGAACCAGCAAGCTGAATAGTAAGTAAGCCTTATCAGGCCAACTGGAAACATGTTTACATTTAGCTGGTGAGATATTTGTAGGTTAAAGAGTTACTCTAGGACATTCTGGTGAAAGTAGAGCAGTGTTATAAAATTGCTCAAAATATCAGCCTAGTTCATCTGTTCTCTATATCTGTGTTTCTCTGAGGGAGGAGTGTAACATATAGCCATGACTAAAGAAAAAATGAGTAAAATGAATAGTTATTATTTAGTTATAGCTTTAGCTATTGGATGACTGATTATTTAAACTTAATGGGTTTAATCTGAAATTTAATACAACAAAAACTGCTGTTACATTGACTGAATCTACATTTTTACACAACATACCTGGTTCTGTGTGGGGAACGATCACAAATAAAAAATGACCCGTTATCCAATCAATGAACAGTATGATAATGTTTAAATTATTACACAATTAATTACAGTAATGTAAGACTGTTATTGTATGCTAATTACATATTCCTGTATATAAAACTTGCACGCTCTAATTATTTCGTCGGAAGCCTTTTGCTTTGATTATCACATGCATTTGCTGTGGCATTGTTTCAACAAACTTATGCAACGTCACAATGTTTATCTTCAGATAGAGTTTTATTCGATTCTGGCCCAGATCTTGCTGTCAACAGGAGAGTTGAACCTCTGACCTCTCAAGACATGGACTCCACAAGACCTCTCAAAGTCTTCTCTGGTATCTGTTGCAACAGGACTTTAGCAATAGATCCTTCTGTGGATATTCTGTGGGATCAAACCAGACAGGCTAACTTTTGCCCTGAGTGAGCTTTGGGCACTGATGACTTTGTTGCTGATTACCAGCTGTCTTTCCCTGGACCACTTTTTGGTAGGTACGGGGAACTCCCCACAGGACCTGATGTTTTGGAGATGCTCTGATCCAGTCAACTAGGAATCACAATTAGGTTCTGAGTAACTCAGATCTCTATTCTTGCCCATTTTTTCTGCTTCCAACTTTAACATGCTGCCTAGTGCTGCCTTGACAGCTACTACAGTAATGAGATAATTGCTATCTATCTATCTATCTATCTATCTATCTATCTATCTATCTATCTATCTATCTATCTATTTATCTTTCTATCTATCTGCTAGATAAACTAATGTTTGGAAATATAAAACGTTGTTTATATCGTTGAAATAGAATGACAACAACCAAAAAGTCGTAAATGAATATGCATCAAAACAAAACAAACACTGACTGAAAATGTGTAGGCTAAAGCTTTAGCTTATTTTCCCCGCCCTTTTTAACTATACATTGACAACGTAAAAACAGAAGCTACACCAAAATTCAATGAATGAATGAATTAACATTTCAGACCTTTATATGTTGGACACTTGGTGAGTGTGCTGATGAAATTTGAGGTTTATATTTATGTTACTGTTTCATATCAATGTGTTTATCTGGAAATCTAAAGCGTTGTTTCCTCAATAACGTCATAAAATGTAAAATCTAGTTTCTAGTCAGAACTAGAAAAATATGTTATGCAATAATGTAACTATATGGGTCATATGTGTAATAAATAGGAATAAGAATAATTAAGAAGAAACATTAAAATGTCTACATTTTACATTTACCTCTGACGTACCAACTGTTTGACAAAAACATATGGGAATGAAGGTCAGTTGAGCACTAACTTTTGGCCATATACTGTACATATCCTGTATATAAAATATGAAGAAATAAAAAAAACAAAAACAAGCCCAAGAACAGAAACAGCTCAACCCTCAGCTTGTCATGAAGGCCATAATCACAACTAGTGATTAGAAGGCTCAAAATCAAATCATGATCAGTCTCTCTCTCTCTCTCTCTCCCTCTCACACACACACATAGATATATCGATATATATATATATATATATATATATATATATACACACAC
>JAOVVF010000025.1:17356540-17372608 GCA_028565595.1 Duopalatinus emarginatus
CTGCACGGATGGGTTAAATGCAGAGGTCACATTCCTTCTGTGTGCAAACACAGTAAGGCAAAATAGTTCACTTTCATAGTTTTTCATTTCATATCAGGGCGGTGTCCAGATAGCAGATTATTCTGAGCACTACTGAGTCGGTTATGACAACAAAAAGTGTATTGTGTTGCACATTGTCATGACATGCAGGCATTTGACAGAAATGATTTACATTTCGGGTCAAAACTGCCCCAGCTGTAGCCTGACATAATTTTTTGAACCTGAGTTCTGGAATGTGGACGGATAAAGTATTAAGTGATCTGAGTGGCCAGGACACATTTGCTATCTGGGCAGTGCGTTGGAGAGAAACTTCGCAGAAGTGCAGAGGTTATTATAACAGCAAAGTCTGGATAGGGATGTTTAACAAACACATGTATGGGTCAGGTGTCCATATACTTTTGGCTATGTTGTGTATCAGTCTACATCCAATCAAAATAAAACCTTTGAATTTTTACACTGTAAACTTTTATATAGATTTCACTTCAAATTACTGACTGTTAAGTACAAGCAACAACTGTGAAATATGTTGTAAAGTGCTATAATTTCACAAGTAGTAATATTTAAATTATTACAGTGTTATACTGGTTATTTAATTATATAAATGTTAAAATCCCTGAGGAAAATTTAACAGTTGCTTTAAATTTTAATACAAAATTGAGCAGTTCTTCCTGAACACAGCAGATTTTTCTATTCGTTATTCAGAGATTATTAATTAAAAGTAGAAGTGTATTGAAATAATTAAAGAACAACATGAAATAACAGTGTCCTGGATGATCTGGAACCATCTCTATTGAGTGTGTATCCGCCCTAATACTAACCATAAATTGCAGAATGTGACTGAAAAATTAAAGTAAGTAATCTAGCAATGCTGTTGACTCTTTTATTGAACTCACTTTTAAAAAGCCACTAATCACAAATCTGTGGTATGTACCATCTATATCAGTTCACTGTGGTCTATTAAGGAGCATGGAAAAAAATGTAAGATTCGAAATTATGTATTATATGCAGCAGGTTAGCTTATATGTCTTACATATAATACATCATATACATTTTAATGTGACTGTAAATCAACTCACATTAGTATATAACAGTGGTTCTCAACCTGTGGGGCGCGCAGACACTCTCCCAGGGGGGGCGCGAGTAGGGAAGGATGAGGGGAATGTCATATTGTGAAGTGATCTGTTGTTGGCGGTAGAGAGGTTAAGGCCGCAGGTAGTGAAGAAGAGTGCGTGAGATCTGGGTCGCATGTAGGTGTGTTAATGGCATGTTCGGCGAGCTGTTCAATGTTCAGTAAAAAGTCCTGACTACCAACCTGTTGTCTGTACGTCTTTCACCTCAAGGTTATTATAATAAATCAAACACACTGTTTCATTTCAAATTTACCAATCTTACCTAACTGCTAGGCTAGCCTATTATATAACGTTATTATATTGTGTGGTACAGTGGTAACATCATTGGCTCCCATGTGAGAGACGTGGGTTCTATTCCCAGTCTGGGAAGCCAGTCTGTGCTACACCAATAAGGGTTCTTGGGCAAGACTCCTAACACTATGTTGGCCTACCTGTAATACTAATAACCCTGTAAGTCGCTTTGGATAAGAGCGTCTACCAAATGCCATAAATGTAAATATAAGCGCCCGCACATGCGTTCAGCTTCATTCACTCTAGTCTAGTCTTTTGCCAAGTTCGCAATTGTGCACAAATCAAGGCTGATTTGAGACTGTGTTTATCAGACATTGCACCAAGAAGGATCTTTGCAAAGCAAAGCAGGCTCAGGACTCACATTAACATCGCATACCTGCAATCTTATGTAAAATATGCAGATGATATGCCTAACATTATTATAGTAATAATAACAATATTAAAACATAAATTCATATCAGAGGTTTAGTGCCAGGAAGAAGGGGGGCCCCAGCTGCAATGAACCAGCTTTGAGGAAGCCCAGCTTGCAAAAGGTTGAGAACCGCTGCTATATAATATACAGTATATTTCCAGCGCAACTGTCAATAGATTTTTCATGCAGAAGTATTTCCTCAAAATACTATTTTGTTTTTTTTCCTGTTTCCATTTGGCAAAGTTCACAACAACCTATGCCTAAAAACTCCATGATATCAATCATCTTCAGCTAATTATTGCTACTGCTATTATGTATATATTATGTATGCTATTATAATATACAGTATTATGTCAGCCAATTTGGTTAGCAGTTTTTTTTATAGCTGTGTCACATTGTTACCACATCCTACTACATGAACCTTTTTAGGATTTTAGGAAGTTACAGACAAAAACAAAAACTTTACCTGTACATAACACCAAGCATAGGAGGGTGAGTCATAAATGATTCTCACCCTGGTTATACTAAATATACAAATAGGGAATATTAAAATACGATGAAATAAGAAAGCTTGTTGACAGATGGACAGAGTGTACTGAAAAACAGGGAGATTATGTCAAAAAATTATGTATTTAAACTAAACATATCTGAAGGACAAATTGGAGAATTGTAATTCAGTTGAAAACATAAAATAAACATGTGTGAGTGACATATTTCCTATCAGTTTGTGTACATTAGAGTAGATATTAAGTGGCCCTGCATTGATTTGAGCTGTGATTGTGGTTAAACCAGTCTTTGGACTAGAAGGTCCCCGGTTTCAATCTCCAAAACTAGTGCCACTAAACAAGGCGCCTAACTCCAGCTGCTCCTGGGACTTACCCCCACTCTGGGCATGTGTGCTCACTGTCCCCTAGTGTGTGTTTCATTGCATGGATGGGTCAAATGTGGAAATAAATTTCACTGAGCTTGTGTAAAATTGAATCACCATCTTTCTATACCCTGTATGGAAAAAAGTTGCAACTAAACACTAAAGGGATTTTGGTGCATAAAGATTAAGGTGTAAAATACACTGATAGTCGTGGTTTGTCCGAGCCCACATGGTATCATTGGGCGCAAGGCAGGAATACCCCCTGGACTGGGTGCCTATCTATCACAGGGTACTGCACTCTCACACCCAGGGGCAATTCAGCACATCCAATTCACCTTTTGGATGTGTTTTTCAGGAGGTGTAAGGAAACCTGAGTACCCAGCAAAAACCCATGCCGGCATAGGGAGAACACACCAAACCAGTCCTGGACAGAGACCAGAGTGACCAACCCCCGTTCTCTAGCACCATCTGCAGCACCACTGTGCCACCCAGTTTCAGCTTCATATTATGTTTATTCATCTTTAAACACCAGTGCTGGCATAGCAAGGATATGTTAGGAAGTTATGTATGACCACTTGAGGGCAGTGCAGTGCAGTCAACATCTGTGTGGCTGAATTAAATCAGTCCTAAAATGCTGAACACCATTCTTAGGAAGCCTGAAGAGTCTTTACCCGCATTGGCAGCCATTGAGATATATTGGTTATGCACTGATTTCAGCTGAAACTGAAGCCAGCTTATTGAGTACATATGTCAGTTCCAATATTTTAGCATATGTGGCCTTTTGGCCTCAGTTGGTCATGCCACATATAATCCTCATCTCAACATTTAATTTAGAGCAAGGGCATTAGCTACAGGAATTATTACTCATTATTTCAGGAATCCAACCATTCTTTGGCTCAAGCTAAAGACCCTGAAACAAAAATGTTTGTTGAAATGCCATGTGTAAACAAAGTCAACTGAAATGTTATTTCATCAAGTCAGTGTTTCTTTGTTTCTTTCCATGTTGTAATGCCTTCTGAATCACCCCCCTAAAGGGTCAGATGAACTTCTTCTTCATCTGTTCTGTCTCCAAGTTTCTTCATCCCATTTCTACATTTGATGTCACAATGATGTTGCACAGTTTAGAAATGAAATTTGTCAGTTGAGACTGGCACTGAGGACGGACTGGAAATTCAACCAGGAAGAGACTGTTAAACCTGCTATTTATTCACAAATGATCAAAAGAAGAACCTGCAAAACAACATTGAAATGAACAGTCTTCAGTGTGTAATTTGATGCCCCATGTGTTTCATTCAGCATCGCTTCCTCTATTATTTGAACTATTGTATCCCCTCATTATGTTAAGTGTAAGTTTCTTTTGAATGCTAAATGAACAGCATGATTAGTGTCATGAAATCTAGGCTAAGGTTAGTTTAATTTAGTTTAGTTTAGTTTCATTTAGTTTAAAATAATTGTTTTTTTAGATTTGTTAGTTTGGTTTCAAATTGTATAAAAATAAACAAATAAATAAATAAATGAAATAGAAACACAACAACCAAAAAGTCTTAAATGAATATGCATCAAAACAAAACGAACACTGACTGAAAATGTGTAGGCTAAAGCTTTAGCTTATTTTCCCCGCCCTTTTTAACTATACATTGACAAGCTACACCAAAATTCATTGGACACTTGGTGAGTGTGCTGATGAAATTTGAGGTTTATATTTATGTTACTGTTTCATATCAGTGTGTTTATCTGACAGGTGCTGTTTCTTACGGTTACAATGATACGGGTTGAAGTGGGGTACGTTTACGGTTCAGTGGGTTGTCACTGCAGCATGAACGCCAAGAGGAGCTTACTTTGAATGAAATGAATGAAATGAAATTCTACTGATGGTAGAATATCTCATGATCTAATTTTCTACTATTTCCTTCTATTAGTGAGAGCATAGTGGTTTGCATAAATTCACCCATTTTGAACTTTCCCGGATGTTGTAATGTTGGAAAGGAAAGGAAATGAAAGTGGAATATCATGTATAGCATGTCGAAGCTGTAAGTGAAGGGTAAAAACAATTTTTAATGCTCAGTATGATGCTATCATCACCATGCTTGGATTGGTGTCCTCGGGGTAAAAGAGTAGTATTAAGCTTCCCCTAAAAGTTTAAAGAAACCTTCACATAGAATTTTATTGGATTTTTTTTTTTTATTGCTCTTCCATAACTTATTACAAAGTGTCTGTGTTACGGTTGTCCAGTAAAAAGCTTCACCCATCTGAAATATGGATATCTCAAGCTCTTTTAAATTACCATTGGTAGCTTAGTTGCTTCTTTGACTAATACCCATCCTCTTTCCCATTACTGACTTTTTGTTGATGGATAAATATTTTAAGTTTTGATGTTTTATAGTGTGCTCCAATCATGTGCAGCAACAGGCTGAGATGATGAGAAGCCAGTGTTTGTAGTAGGGACTTTACATTAAATGTGAAAAAATGGTATTATATTGGTTGTATACTACTGCAAATATCTGGTTGTATTAGGACCTAAGAGAGTCTTATAAGTGAATGGAAACCATTATACAGTATACACATTATTGCCAGAAAAACTGGTACACTAGTCTAATACTTGGTAATTCCCCTATGTGGCATGGACTCAACGAACTCACAGAAATATTCTGTAGGCAATGAACACCATGCTTCCTACAGAATGGTCCACAATTCTGCTGTATTCGCAGGTGTAGGATTTTTCTGCTTTCCACAGTTCATTGGATGACCTCCAAGATGTGTTCAATAACACTGAGATCTGATGACTGGGAATGGTGGGAATGGCAAAACCCCAAATTTAGATGAGTGTTCTTCTAACCATCATTTGGCACCTGTGGATGTCTTTTGTCCTGTTGGAAATGACCAGTCTTATCAGAAAGTTTTCTGGACATGAACGGGTGTAACTTGTCAGAAAGGGCTCACACAGTGTTTACCTGTCAGAGACATTTGTAGATGTACCAGGGATCCCATGGAATGCCAGCTAAACAAACCTCTTACTATTATAAGGTGACCATCAGCCTATATATTTTGCATAGACTCGTCTGTACCAGTTTTTCTGGTACTTCAGTGTATTGTGTTGAATTTGTAAGGAGGGCCAATTAACCACAGGGTAAAAGGTTCCTTAGGATGTCCAAAGTATTAAATATTTTTTAGAACCAAACTGCTGTATACTATTTTCTTTCATTGTTTCTTAACCTTTTGCTTTTCCTACCTCCCAAAAGAGTTAGTGCCAAGGGAACTCTCAGTCTATAACCTACTAAACCAGTATTAGGATTTAACTATAATGATAGAGACCTGCTCTAGGTGGTAATACTTATGGCCAGAAAGGGACATTCATACATTTTAAAGAAGATTTTTTTATACCTACTTTTTTTTTTTAAGATTTTCATTTCATTATTGTATAGTATATTGCAAGATGTAAAAAGTCCACATAATGCCAACTCTTTAAAAGCAAAAGTTTGTCAGAAAGAAAGCACAGACTGAATTTCATCTGTTATTGAACAATGACAGGAAAGAATTCCAGATATTCAGTCCGTGATATTTAGTGTCTGTTTCATTGACTTTAATTTGGAATTATAGTGGTCTGTGGTTAAAAAGAAAAGCTGATTCCAAACACAAGATTAGCAACATGGCCTTAAACTGATAGTTCTAGGTTTACAGAAAGCACAAACATTTTTAAATGCATTTTTTTTCTTTATTTGTGCTAAATGTTTTAAAGATTTTGGATTTCAGAGCTTTGTTCTTCCTTAATTCTGCTTAATTTCTGCACAAATTAAGAGGTCTGTTAATGAAAATCCATTTGGACTGTTCACAACCACATTAAGCAGATTTGTTTAAAACTAGTAAGCTGGGAAGTCGTCTAACATATTTTTTCCCTCCTACTGAAAGATCTTCTTACATTTAGATAAATTTGCAAATCCTGTGTTATTAAACTACCATGATATAGAGTTGATGTGGAAAGAGCGACAACATGCTTTTTTATTAACTGGAAATTTACACTGAGGTTAAACTGATTGTAAACTGTCTGGTGGAATTTTAAGCAGTGAAATCATGTGAGAGGTACATGGTCATCAAAAATTGACAATCACAGCTGAGTGAATATGCATATAAAGTAGCTGCCAATGGCGCCAGTCGCATAGACGGCAATGCCTCAAAGTGTAATTCTTCTTGTTACTAATTTGTATGGAATACCCATTAATATGCTTTAGATGGGAGGGAAGCTATAAGCTAAGCTATTTTAGACATTTGACTCATTTGCTGTAACCTTGGAATCAAATCAGTTAATCTGCTGGTTCTAATGATAACTCTATATAAAGCATACAAACATGCAACCACTCATTCTTGAGATACTGTACTAATGAGGATATCTGACATATAGACAGATGAACAGACAACATAAAAACATAATCCCTCAGCCACCCAGTGGTAGTGGCTTACATATAGAAGCAAAAAAAAAAGAAATCTAATGAGAGGCGGCATGATGGTACAGTGGGTAGTGCTACTACTTCACAACTCCAGGGTCGCGCATTTGATCCTGAGTAGAGCTTTCTATGTTCTCTGTATGGGTTTTCACCAGGTTCTCCGATTTCCTTCCACCTCTCAAAAATGCCACTAAGTATATTTTCTAGGCTCAATTGCCTCTTGATACTGGGTGTTAGGGTTTAAAAGAAGCAGGGTGGTGTGCGGCCTAGCAAAGTTTATTGTGTTAATGTAAGACAGTATATTATATTGTATATTGTGATAAGTTTGTAAGGAAGTCCAGAGTAAAATTTTAGACATTTAACTTATTTGCTGTAACCTTGACCCTTAGTGAGTCAATTTTAAAATGTAATCTGCTTCATGTTTAATCTGGTGGTTACGATGATATTACATTATTTTATAAAAAATTATCCTCTCATAATCCCTTAAAAATTGTACATTTAGTCACATTGCACTGTAATTTGCATTTACATTTTGCTGAATTATTAGCCAAAAGTTAGTGTTTATAATAGTTATTCATTTTCTTTTAGTATGTCCCAAGCCAGCCATACTTCAAATTTAAGTGGATGTTAGCAGGCATGAAGAGCTTTTCCATTCTCCCACTATTTATTGGCTTGGTAAAGAAGAACCACTTTAACACAGTAATCCCACAAATCAAGAAGCAGATCCTTAAGTACTCCTTCAGATCCTCCTACCACCCCGTCTGCTCACTGCCAAGGCCTGATTAGACTGCCATATGCCTACCAAACTGGCACGTCTGATCCATGTTCTTCCATCTGGAACTGAATACATCTTTTGGGCCATTTTTATAAGACCCAGTGGGAGGATCTTAAATGGCATAAATTAAATTGGGGGTAGCAGTTCGATAATTGATGACCATCGGATGATTTATCTCATCAGGGCTTGTGTGCACCTATAATTAAACTTGGAATAGTGGCTCAGTAGTGGCCAGAACATATAAACAAGGAATAAAAGCCCAGTGCTGAATTATCCCTTGCAGTATTCACTTGGGTGTGACTCACAGCATGCAGAGCTAGTACCAGCTAAGTACTGTAGCAGTTTAACTTCCCACTTTTAATGCATTTTGCACCATACTCTGTGGTTAGAAAGAAGTGTTTTGCTTTTTAAATGGGTTGGAACTTTTTCTGAAAAGGAACCATTTGGTGAAAGGTTCTACACAAAACAGCCCCCAACAGCAACAAAATAAATGACCCTTAAGCAATAGATCCACCCCAGTTATCTGAGATTTATGTTGAAATTAAATTTTGAGAAAATGGAAAAAAGGCACTCACAGTGTTATTAAATGGCATTGTAAATGTGCTAGCCTATTACCCTGTAACAAAAATGGCAGACGACTGCTAATTTCAAATAGAAATAATAATAATTTGGCATCACAAACACTTATTTCATTGTAATAATATTTTTATATTATTTTATATTATGATATTTTTATATTATATTATATCAATATTTTTTGTAACTTGTTTTTGCATATAGTTTTGTTTCTTTTTTTGTAGTTCATTGACTAAATGTCTTCTAATAGCATATAAGAACGTCACACAAGAATAATGTGCTGGAATAATTTCCACAGAATTGTAAATTTAAGAAATAATCTGCTGTCCTCCTTCCCTGTGCCTTCCATACCGACTCCATCCATATTTATATTTTACCCTGATGTTATTGATTTAATCATCTGTCACTGACTGATATATTGATAAAAAGACACACAACCCACCATCTTTTACATGTGGCTAAGTAACAGCATTACAGGCCCATGTAGTCAAGAAGGAGTTACCACAGGCAATGTGGTGATTTCAAAGCATTATAATGAATAACTGGGGATGATCAAAAGACCAAGTGTAGGATGTACAAAGATGTCACTCGTCTACACTTGACACATCTTGTCTCTCATTTAATTCTTTTGGTGCTCCTTGCCTGCTTGCCTTTTAACTTTCATTTATTTGGAGCTGCTTGCGGTATAATAAAGTACATTGCACTCAGGTCTACAGCTGCTGGACTGTCTTGTCTGTTGTGTAGTGCTTTTTAACTTTGCCATAATCTTTTCCTACTCTTCCCCCTTTTTCTTACAACAATATAAACCATATATATCATGTCTAATCAGGCGAAGTATTGATTATGAATAGTGATCAAAAGCCACAGGGGACCAAATCTGTCAAGTAAGAAATAAAACATAATGTGGCTCTGCATCATCCTTTTACCACTTCAGAGGGTGGTTATTTTTCAACAACAGTTTTACTTCTATTTCGTCAATGATAATATATATTATTTTTAGCCTTTTAAATGATAAAAAATGATACTATTTTGTTATAGTTCAGTTTAATGTTAAGGGAAAAATTTTATTCAAGATTCATGATTCAAAGTTCAAAAGATTCAAAACTACCTTATATTATAGCTATAAACTACATTCCCTTACCAACCTTATCTTTTAAGTTAAGTTAATAAGACAAAAGATGTAGTTGTCATGCTAACCTAAACCTCTGCTATGAAGATTTTTGAAAAATTTAAAGCTACAGATTTACCTCTTACAAAAGCACTGTCTCATTTCCAAATACCTAATAGCTAAACATCTCACCATTTCCAACCTTCACTATTTTCTAATTTGAAATTATACACTTTTAAATCCATCGTACATTAATCCTTTCCATTCAAAAACAGTCAAATATTAGAACAAATGTAATTCATTGGTATAAACCTATGGTTCTCAGTGTAAATAACTTTCAGATCTGCTGTTATACAAAATGAACTGAT
This sequence comes from Duopalatinus emarginatus, assembly GCA_028565595.1. NCBI lineage: Eukaryota > Metazoa > Chordata > Actinopteri > Siluriformes > Pimelodidae > Duopalatinus > Duopalatinus emarginatus. The sequence goes on from JAOVVF010000025.1 coordinate 17,366,547, forward strand.
CATTCACAACTGAAATAATTACTGCATGTAAGTATGAGATTGTTTTATAGCTTTTACAACAACAAAACAAAAACAAAACAAAACAAAAATAAAGTAGTTTCAGGACTAAATAAAAGAGGTAATTATTGCTAAATTAAATCAGACTTAGGAAAAATACAGCAATAGATTGTTTTATTGTTTAAAGAATTGTATTTATTCATTCACATTAGTAATTATTATTTTATTTATTTTAACAGATGTGGTTCTCCATGAACACTGTATGCATATGACTTTACAATCTAAATGTATTAATGGAGTAAGAAAAATTAGCAGTGCATATGTCCATGTACAGCCCCAACTTTCCTATTCCCAAACCCACAATTGAAACTACCCCACATGTAGAGCATGGTGCAATGTGTAATATGCACATACAGGTTCAGGAAGTGAAGAAGGCATAATGTTTGTCACAGTTCAGACATATTGTGTTGCACATCATCTACAAACAAAATGGTATTGTTTTGTTCTCTAAACATGCACATAAATATGGGACAGAAATGGGGAAAAAAAGGCAATATTGTTGTCAATGCCTGTATGACATATTGTATAATTAGATGTCTAGCTTTATTATATATCAGTAAGTAAGAAGAATGGAATAAAAGGACAGAGGAAAGATTTTGCAGAATTTTCAGCCTCAGGCTTATATTGCGTTTCCAATGTTTTTTATTCTGTGCAGCATCAGTGAAAATTTCATCACTCGAGAATTTATGTAGCCCAGAAAGTTTATGTCCATTGAATGTATGTGAAATAAACACATACAATAACCCAGGTTAAAGATGGACCCTGTGTTGACACTATTTGATGAACCATTGTGATTTATGAAACTTTCTTAAAGGATCACATTATTATTATATATTGTACAGTTTCTAGCGACAAAAATAACAGAATTCTATAACAATTATGATTATTTATTAAACAAAATATGATTTGTGTGGAACAAATGATGTACACTTTAAAATAGTGGCTCGGTCATAGAGTACTTACACAGCATCATAGCAATAGATAAATATATTTACATTAATACACTTAATGATACAGTACACAATAAACCTTTCAGAGAACCTTTCAGGAAACACAATGTCTTGTCAAGACCCTTGATATAATACATACATTGTTATACATCACTGTGGGTCTAAAACGACTGAATTATGCTGTGCACGGCATACACCTCTAACTAGTTAATTATTTTAAGCCACAAGTCTTTTCATGAATAACAGTGAGCATAATAGTCAGTGTTGGCATGTTGCTACAGTATATCCAGTATATTATTCATGAACTATGTTTGATTAAATACATCTACTTCAAACATCTTCCTTTTTACAAAGTTATAGCTAGAAACACCTTACAGTATGCTGTGCATTGCATAATATTAGAATCCAGAAGACTTCATCAACCCTATTAGAGCTTTTTGAAATACTTACTAAATGTTCCAATAAGGTGGGATGATCTACTGGTTACATTAATTCACACTTATTGAAGAAAGTGTGTAAATGAAGTACTATAATGTGCAAATGGCATTTGTACAGCTCTTGCCTTTTGAGCCCAACTCCACTTGCAAAGCTTCAGTCCCAGCCAAAATCATGGCCACTCATCTGGTAGAACTTGTGGTTGAAGGGTCTGTAAAACTCCCTGAGTTTCTGAAGCACATCTGTCGGAATGTGAGGGTGAGTCCTACCCTTGGATTTCCCCAAGCAGCGTGGCCTACTGCTGCCCTCTGGTTTCTTCAAACATGGGAAGCCTTTGGTCTGGTTGAAGTAGAAATGCTTGTCGCTGACAATGCGCTTGAGACCCAGGAAGTCTTGCACACGGCCCACCTCACCAGCCGGATCACTCACTAGTCTTTCGCCACTTACAAACAAGAAGCTGGAGAGTGGGAAATGCTGGAGCCAGTTATCCAGGTGCTGAGCATACATGCCAATGCGCACAGCACTCCATGATGTGTCAATGACTCCTGAGCTGGAGTTTTTGAACACTAGTGTCTGGAAGGACTGAAGTCCAGGGCTTTTGGTCTGAGTCTGTGTGTAATCAGACACAGCTCTGGTCACTGGATCCCGCACCACCACAATGAGTTTGGTGTTGCAGTTCATAGCACACAGACGGGAAGGGGCTTCTTTGGTGACAAAGTAGCTGGGTGTCTTTTCCATTGTGATCTGACCATCAAGGGTTCTTGGCATCAGGTTCCTGCAAAATAGAGTAGTTTAGTGTGCAAATCATAATAGGAAAGCATCCTAGTAGTAGATCCAAGATCTGTCATGGTTCACTTTTATCTATAGTAAGCGTTTTATTCTGAACAGGATTTTCATGGGATTGAGGCTATGAAAACTGGACATAAGGTGGGACTACACCCTGAGGGAGGTGGGAGTAACCTGAAGCGCCCAGAGAAAATTGGGGAGACACAGGGAGAGCATTGAAAAAGTGAAACTTGAAACAGGGACCCTTGAGCAGTGAAGGCAGCAACATTACACAATGCAACAATGTGCTTCATCAGTCAGTTGACTAACATAATCAACTCAGTGTTCCTGGGGTATTCTCATAGTTGCCAGAGGGTTTGTTTGAATTTTTAGTTTCTTCTCATTCTAAATGGGTTCACTTGTCTTTCATATAGCAACTCTTTGTAATAAATTTCTCCCAGAGAGACAGCTCCTTTTAGGGGTTTAGATGTAAAGTTGTTGCATAAAATCGTGCAATGCATGTAATTGCTTAAACAACTAAACAGCTTCATGAACCCCAATTTAAAGCCATATAATATCAATGACTAATTTCACCACTATGAGCCTTGATGTATTTTATTTGTAGGTAGGGATGACAATGCAAACCCAATCTTACACAATCACACTGCTACTGGTGTGGGTTAAAACAGTCGGCCTCTAGTCCAGTTATGAGTGAGCCCTTGTTTGGTTTGACCACAGTAAGAACTTGATCAACTTTGATGCAAAACAGCTGAAGAAAATGAATCACACACACACACACACTGTATATTATGGGTTTTGGGCAGCATTTTTGAGATACGAGCTGCTAAACTGAGATGCAAGGAACAAATTGAGAGCCAGATAGCAGAGATGGAGTTTCATACCAGAGGATAATGCTATTGTGATATTCTGGGTATTGAAGCTGAAAAGCAAAAAGGAAATGTTGGATTTATAACCAACAACAACAAGTAGTGGGCAAAACAATGGCTGATATTTTAATTATTTATTCATGTAGCTTATTTAGCCTTTTTATTTGCATTGCCAGTGCTTGCTTTTTTCTTTATTTTTATTTTTTTTTCTGTGGTTTTGAAAGGTTTGGTAATGAATGAAAGACACTTACACTTAAGTACCCAGCCTGACATCTTCTCAATGCCTAATCGCTATACATGTTTGTTTTACTAGGAAACATAAAAATGATATTTGATATGAATTTGAATTCTGCATTTAACCCATTCATGCAGTGAAGCACACTAGAGGCAGTGAACACACTTACCCGGAGTGGTGGGTAACCCTATCCACGACATCTAGGGAACAGTTGCAGGGGTTAGGTGCCTTGCACAAACTTAGTCCCCAAGGTCTGAGGAAGCCTTTGTGCTTAAAATCAGAGTGTCATAATTTTTAAATATCATCAGTTTTAGCTTAATTAACGTGCAAAAGTATGTGCTAAAGTTCTGCATTCAAGCCAAACCATCATGACTTTTTGACATCATGAGATTTTGTTTGCTAACTTGTGAGGTTAATCACATGGAGGCTGCTCTTCTGAGACCCATCTCTTATTTCTTTCTAAAGCGGTGGGATTAAAGGAGCCTTATGAACATCATGTGAAACAGGATTCCACTCAATACGGATCTGATCAGCAAAAGCCACAAAGCCACAAGAACCACTTAACAGTAATTTCCTGAGACTTCCTGCCTCTGTCCCTGTTGCATAGGCCCCTACTGTACGTGTGTGTGTGTGTGTGTGTGTGTGTGTGTGTGTGTGTGTTTTGGGGGGAGGGGGGAGTGAGAGTGACTGTGTGCGCACATAAGTGTGTAAGGGATGTGTGATGTCTCGGGCGTAGTTGTACCTCTTTACTGTAGACTTAGATTTACACCATATATGTACATATATATGTACATATGTAAATATGTACTCCATAGTGGAGTTGTGAGTTTAAATGTTTTTGTGCTAAACATGACACAAAACTTAGGTACTTAAGGTACTTAACCTGATTTTCACTGTTGTGAATTCCTTTAATCGTAAAGAACAAGCAAATCTAAGTGCTACTATTACTTATTTCCTTTCAACCACACAAATTGCCCCATAATAACCTTATACATAGTAACCTCATGGAGTTGATTCAACTCTATTTGTTAGAGGATATCCAGAACTGTATGTTTTCTTTTCAGTATGATTTATTACTGACCTTTAAAGTGAGTTTGGCAGTAATAATGACAGGAAGATTATGATGGTGTTAAACATGAGCATAATGTGGTGTTGTGTGTGTATTATCTCAAGGACATGCGCACATTACTTACATAAATATTGGTTTTGGAGACCGACTACAGAAACGATTGATCATTCTTTATCTAGACTGATTACATTTGGACATTAATCTGGCTTGTCAGCAGTGGTGGAAGTTTATCAGGCTGCACATGACAGGCATAGCTACTGTCCATTTTTGAGATATTCTAAATGTACGGGAATAAGACATTTGCTAAGGTGCTCATGCAAAATTATATCTGTCATTTATTAGTACACATACCACCTTAATCTAGCATCATATATCTATTTCTGTGTTTTCATGCCTTAATTGCTGGAGATCAATGTGTCTGTCTCCAAGGTGCGAGGCTGAAGACAAGCAAAAAGAAGGATCAAAAGGAATCAAGGTTATGTGACTGCATGTCTGTGCATGTCTGTGTCCCTGATCATCTCTTCAGTGACTCCAAAAAGTCACAGGGGATTGACTGAAAGCTGTCTAGGTGAATTCATTCATAATTAATGGGGCCATGGCACCAAGAAAAATCATTAACTGTTCTTGCACAGGATTAAAAATAACCGTTTACATTTTACACTTTAGGAAAATAGATTAGCACGGAACTTGTGCCTCCAGTTGTCTGTCTAGAGGACATGGTTAAAATACAAACCACAACTTCAGTGCACCAGTTCCTAACACTCTGCAATACAAAAGTTTGAAAATGTGAAAGAGTTAATAGACAGGACCACTTTCCACTTTAAATGAGCAACAACAATGCAACCTGACAACATTTAAACCATTGGAAAACCTTGTCTGTCCACATGTAAGAAACTTGGCTTTTGCTTATACATTCAATGTGCGGCCTGGTTAATCAGTAATCAAATCCATGTAATGAAAATAATCACCAATATGTTTCCATTGATGCAGACACATAGTATCTCGACCTTTATATTTTTAACCAGTGTGGGTTAGGAAGGTTTTACACTGCAATGTTAGAACTATGTAACTAAGCTGAAGAGCAAGGAGAAAAATAATTTTACTATTACTTGATAATTACGCATTAATTTCTAAATTACACATTTGTTGATCAACACACTGGGTTTCATGTTATCCTGAAGTCATAACAGTCTGTTACTCAACTCACTCATCTAATCTACTTAGATTTTATTCTACCACTGGGCCATGTGTAACCACCCCGCTACTATCACAGTGCTTATAAGGTGGAAGTCAGCGATAACCCTGGATGGGTCGCCTGTCTATCGTCGGCCAGACACACAGACAGGCACATTAATACCTAGGGACAATTTAGTATTTCTAGTTCACCTGATTGTATGTCTTTGTACTCTGGGAGGACACCAGATCTCCTGGAGGAAACAGACTTGAGGAGAACAAACTAGTATTTGTGGTATGTTTACCACTTTTGATGATAATCTGTTAGTTGGTGCTGTATTTTAGTTACAAAGATAGTGCTTGACTTGATTTAGAATTTAATAGTAAAAATAAACCTTCTAATTAATTGATTATACAATTTAGAGTGATTATTGTTCATCATAAAATCTGGGCAACTTTGCTGGGAAATAGCTGACTGGTAGTGTTAGGCA
>JAOVVF010000025.1:17423785-17436438 GCA_028565595.1 Duopalatinus emarginatus
TAATCTTTGGATTTATAATCTAAAATGTTTTTGTACTGACTCAAAAATGCAGAATTCATAAAATAAATGTCTACAACGAAATTTATACAGTACTGTTTATATATATATATATATATTTATATTGACTGATGGGTCAGATCCTGCCCATATAGAGTTATTGTACCCTACCAGGCTCATAGGTTTTAGGGAGGTGGTGAGAGACAGAGAGTTTAAAATTTTTATCTGATACCAGCAAGTGGAGCTTTAAAGTTTGCTATAGTAGTCTTTTGTTGGTGCACTGTAGCTAAAAGCAGATTTTCCCAATTCAGTAAAAACTCGTGGTAGGGAGTGAAGGGTGATAAGCATACTGGAACAATTATAATAAACTGCATTATTTTCAGTGAGCATAGCTGTGATATATGGTAGTATATGGCCAGTCAGCACTGTGAAAAAAAAGAACAACTGTGTGTTTTCCACCATTCAGCAACCCCCAAGACCAACCAACCTTTTCATACAGTAAATAGTGATGTGTGCTGAAGTAGTCACATTTTTATCAAAGCAGAATGATATACAAGAATCTCATGTTTTAATTTATTAGATCATAGCAACAAGGGGTGTGTGTGTGTGTGTGTGTGTGTGTGTGTGTGTGTGTGTGTGTGTGTGTGCTTATGCAGGCCTGTGGCTGGAACTGGAAGTGTTGTATACTGGATCTCTGCACATGACACTAGAGACTAAAATGAATCTGTGCAAGCTCGGCCGAGAGAGCAGCTCTGAGGCTTACAGCATCACTGAGCCCAGCAGAATTATCGGGTAGGAGTGTGTGTGTGTGTGTGTGTGTGTGTGTGTGTGTGTGTGTGTGTGTGTGTGTGTGTGTGTGTAAAAGAAGCTGTCTTCACTCCTGCAACGAGTGATAAATGATGGCCCAATAACGAGGCATGCTGCTGGAAGCTGTCTTTCTTTTTCTGCTTTACGCTCTTCCAAAAATGACCTCTTTCCAGATTTATACTGTATAGTTTGCTAAAATTGTACTTAAACTGCCCTAGTTCTGTAATTCTGTTTAGTATTGTCCTAGAGTCTTTCTAGGTGAGAACAATATTAAGAGTTATGAGATTTGAGATGCTAAAATTTACAAAAATAAAAATTGTATGGTTTAGCTGATAAGCATACCCATCAGTTATCTGATCCCTGTTATCTTGATCCCAGTATGACAGTATATAAATCAGAGCCAAGAGAACCTAGCTAACCAGTTAACATTAGCTAGCTAAAACACTGATGAACATCAGATAGCTTTTTCTTTTTCTTTACTTTTTACGGCTTTTGGCAGACGCTCTTATCCAGAGCGACTTACAAGGTTACTGGTATTACAGGTAGGCCAACGTAGTGTTAGGAGTCTTGCCCAATGACCCTTATTGGTGTAGCACAGACTGGCTGCCCAGACCAGGAATCAAACCCAGGTCTCTCACATGGGCGCCAATGATGTTACCACTGTACCACACCAACCACCGATGATTAGTATATGCTATTTGCTTCTTAAATCTTAACAAAAGAATTGAATACACCTTGGTCTTAATTGAAACATAATGTCCTGTTTTGGTTAGTGCAAACCTATCTGACAGTAATGTGTATGTGTGTATGTTAGAACAAGGCCCAGGGTGTGTATTATTGCAGACAGTGATGAAGAGTCATCCAGCGCAGGCTCATCTGACGAAGAGGAGCTGATGCCATCCGAGCCCCAAGGCCCTCTGGGAGATAAGAATATACCTGTTGGGTCTGAGGGGTAGTAATTCACTCATTGCTTTTAAAATGCAAATTATTCTTTTTTATCAGAACCATTCTAAGCAGAAATGTCAGTCATGTTTTGATCTCTGCCTCACTAGGCATGGTGGAAGCAGCACAAGTAGGAAGATTCTGCGCTTTGTGGACAAGATAGCCAAATCCAAGTATTTCCAGAAGGCCACGGAAAACGAGTACATCAAAAAGAAATTCGCAGAAGTCTCCAACACTCCCCTGCTGCTCAGCGTCGAAGTGCTGGAACTCTCAGGAACTTTAGCTGTCAACATCCCACCACCCCCTACTGATCGAATATGGTACTGAGAATCCTCCACTGAAAGTGATTTATTTAATAATTCTTTTTATCTGTTATGCACAGTGTTTGTATGTGTGTGTGCGCATATATGCATGTGCAGGTACAGTTTCCGTGTTCCACCGAGGCTAGATCTGCGAGTGAAGCCCATGCTGGGTGAGAGAGAGGTCACATTCACTCATGTCACTGAGTGGATAGAGAGGAAATTGCAGTGTGAATTTCAGGTCAGTTCACAAAACCATATAAACACACTGACCCATACATCACATGACATTCACATACACCAACGTCAAAAACCATATTCAAGTACACTTAATGCCAGAAAAACTGGTAGCATAAAAAGCTGGTACCAGTAGCATAAGACTGCAGAAATACAAGAGGGTATGGACTTCATGAGTTTGTGAAAATATTCTAATGACAGTAAACACCATACGTCCTACAGAATGGTTCACAATTCTGTTGTATTCTAAAGTGTAGGATGACTGAATTCCACAGCATGTTTGATGGCATCTCGGGTGGTTGGTGGTTGGTGTGGTACAGTGGAAACATCATTGGCTCCTATGTGAGAGTCCTGGGTTCGATTCCCAGTCTGGGCAACCAGTCTGTGCTACACCAATAAGGGTCCTTGGCCAGGACTCCTAACACTACGTTGGCCTACTTGTCTGCCAAATGCCATAAATGTAAATGTAAATCTCAGGTGTGTTTTATAATGTTGAGATGTAGTGACTTAGGTGGGAATGACAAAAACCCAAAACTCGGATGAATGTTCCTCTACCCATAATTTGGTGTATTTAGATGTGTGTGGTGGTGCATTGTCCTGTTGGAAGTGGCAAAACCCATCAGAATGAGTGCAGGACATGGACGGGTGTAACTTAGAAAGGAAGGATGAATAGAGTTTACCTGTCAGATACATTTGTAGATGTACCAGAATGACAGCTAAACAAACACCATACCATTATGAAGCTTCTATTGATGTCTATTGCACTGGTGGACACAAAAAATGACATGCATAGGTGGCTTTACTATGTATTTTTGCATGGACTACTCTGTACCAGTTTTTCTGGCCCTTCTCTGCCCTTTCATGTTAGCAGGTTATTTTTAAATATCCTGAATTAAATGTATTTTATGAGTCTGTGTTAACCATTGGACAGGTTTCTAACCAGCACTGTATCTCGCTTGTATGCAGAAAATATTTGTAATGCCCAACATGGATGACCTGTACCTGCCTCTTATGTCTTCTGGGATGGACAGTACTGACATGTCTCAGAATTTCTCAGAGGAAAGCCACGATCAACAGGAGCGCAGGAGCTCGGAATAAATCAGGGATGAAAGGGACATGGAGAAAAAAGTGAAAATGTTCTAAATGTAGCATGTGTGTGCCATATGTACAATATATCAGACGCAAACCAGGAGAAATTCCTGCAGCTACACTTTACAAACAGTTTTGAAAACGTATACATCTGATTAGTTTCAGAAAACGTATACTAATCAGATGTATAAGAAACTGATGAATGCAAATTGCTGATCCTGAAAACTGTATTTGAGCATAAATTGACGCAATAATGTAGACCACAAAGCTGAGAATCAAAAAAAGAATATTACTATCTTTATATTATTAAGAATATTACTCTTTAGGCAGATTGTCATAGCATTGATTCTGTATTTTTTCAAAAAATATTTTGTTTTATATGTGAGGCCATCTCTGTAGGTTAGCAGATGCATGAGAAACTACACAGAGCATCAGGACCATGAGATCTTTAATGTGAATATATGCATATTAGTAAAGGGAAGGCACAGCACATCATGGAGTCTCCTCAGCAGGCTTGGGTGCAGTTTTCAGCATGTGTTTCTTCTGAGGGCCCTGAAGATGAGAGAGAGAATGATCACAGGGACCAGTGTATTTTTTTTTTCAAATGCCCCTAGATCTACGTTTATTTAAATAGTAGAACTTACTTACAGTTGCATAGAGATTGTTAATTATAATATACATTGTAATATTTTGCCTGGTTTAACATTCTTATTTACCATGAAGGCAAATTTCTCCTGAGCTGTCTGGAAGCGGCCGTGACCAAACTTGGAGGTGGTGTCGATAAATTTGAGGTCGATAGATTCCTTGGCCTTGCGTGTGGTTTGCACAAGCAGGGACTGAAACACAGGTAAAAGTTGTGTCATGAAAGGAATAAAGCACAACAGGATGTGCTGTTATAGGAATACAGTGAAGTACCGGATAGTGTGATGCTAGCCTGTTGTCCAATGTCTCGAATTACTCACAGCAATACGTCAACTATAACAGTCTCTTATTTATTAAAGAAATACACATCATACACATCATCCATTCATTCTTACATTACGTTGTATTATGTTGTGGAATGTCCCGAGTGAAAAGTCATTCTCGCAACTGCCTCTCTTTTTCAATCTCTTAAAGTTAATAATGGGTCATGTTTTAGAGCCCTCTTTTATCAAAAAACTTAGTTTTATGTGTTACAAAGCCCTGATACTGGAGAATCCTTCCAAAAATGGAAAATAAACCCCTTACAAAAATGTTTGTTTCTGTGGCATACCCACTAGGTACAGTCCCTGTGTTTTTACAATAGAAACATGATTTGCCACAGACATAACAGCATATTAGAAGGAATATGTTAATATACACCTTGCAGGCCTGAACTACTGTCAGAGGTATTCTGTTAAAGAAAAATATTGACCGTAGCTCTGAACACAGCTGTATTAACACACAGATATAGCACCCTCCTGAAGTACTGGAACAGCAATGAGAATTCTATTGTTTATTTTTTTCAATGAAGGCATTTAGATCTGGGATCAGAATTTCAGCTTTCATTCCCTGATATGTTTGTTAAACTTGAGACATGGCACCGTTTCTTAAAGTCATCGATTTTTCAAGTGATCACAAATATTGGAACATGTAACTCTGTTAGTTCTTGCCCAGTTGTGCCCTGTTAGTAATTGCTTTGAATGTCTACTGTTGTTTTGAGCCCTGGGTCTTGCCTGTGAAGACTGGATTGTTAAAACAGATAAACAAACCTGAAGACCAGAGAGCTGCCTGTGGGAGAAAAGCAAGTCATTACAATGCTTAGAAAAGGAAGAAAATCATTGCACAAGCATTGGGCAAAGCCAATCTAGGAATGTCCTGCAAAAAAAAAGCCCACGTGTATACTAACAGCCAGACACAGAACAACCTAGGAAAACCTAGGAAAACAACAGCAGTTGATGGCAGAAACATTGTGACTGCTGTGGGAGAAAAAAAAACAAAGAACACTGACATCATCAACAACATCCACAGGACTGTGGTGAAGGTATCATCCACAATTTACAGAAAACTAAGAAATAAAAAGAAAAGATAAGAAATATAGATGCAAACCATAAGATGCAAACCAGTAAAAATAAGGCCAGTTTCCCCCTTAAATATCAGGAAACTAAAGCTGAAGTTATGATCTATATTAATCATTTGATCCTAAATCTCGAAAAGAACTGTATATTAAAAATATAAGGATATTTTATACATAAGTAATGTACTATACATATGCTATACTGATGGAAAAAGCTCATAACCTTTTAGAGGAGATAAACTAAGACATATTGTAAAATCTATAAGCAATACATTGTCCAATAATATATTTATGTTGTATAGTTTATGACATGTTTTATGACAAATCATACCTTTCTGAGAGTAAGCACTCGTTTCTTTGTGCCAATCACACAACCTTTCACCATCACAAAGTCATTGTTCACCTCTCCATAATAAGGAAAGCCTCCCTATAGAAAAAAAGCATGTTTTATTAGCATGCATCTAAGAAATGGCAGCTGACATGCACAACTCATGTTCAGAAGAAATACATCATGGAATATCCTTTAAAAAAGTTTCTGTTTAAAGATAAATAAATCTTCTGTCCTTACCAGTGGAGTGATGCTCTTTTGAGTTGTGTCATAACTAGTGGAGGCATTGTTGCACACCACTTTGCCTTCTTTGATATGAACTCCTTTTCCAATACGGTAGATCTAAAAAAAAATAAAGAAATAAAAATCAAATACCAAGGAGCTTGGTGTGAACAGATGGTAATTCAGTATATTATACAGACTACACTTCAGATCAGTTTTGGCTAATATACAGTTTTGTGCACATGCAAAAAATGTTGGGAATTTTAAATGACTTTACAATTTATAAAATTCTTTATTACTTGAAAGAAAAAGACAACAATGTGCAGTAAATAGTAATAAACTAAAGAAAGTCAGTATTATTTGTGATGACCATTTGCTTTTTTGGCCATGACTTTTTTTAAATATTAGTCCTAGATACAGTCTATACAGTTTTATAAGGAAATTCGATGGTTGGTTTTACTGAGTGTTAGTTTACAGGTCTTTTAAGAGGTTTGATTGTCACACTTACTTCTTTCTCTATGCAAAAACTCCTGAGCCTTCATTATGGTTTTTTTTTGTATTAAATATAACCTTTTTTAATAAGCTTTCTATATAGAAATACAATTATTATTTTTTGTAACATTATTATTATTATTGATAAAGTAAATCTAAATGTTTTTGCATTGATTTAATAATGCAGAATTAATCAAATAAATATAAATATAATCTTTAACAGAATTTGGACTAAAAGCAATAGGGTGCCTAAGACTTTTACACAGTATTGTATATATACATGCATATACATATATAAAATATTTGAATATTTGTTCGAAGACGGTATTAATGTAAGACCTTTTTGTTAAGCTCTGTGCGGTGATGGTAGCCTTTCTGCCCCGCACGAGCAATAGTGAAGCCCACACGAGCTGGATGCCAGGCTCCAATGCATGCCACCTTTCTGAGACCTTTATGAGTTTTTCTGGGCAGCTTTTTGGCATGCCAGCGACTTGTCACACCTGGAGGTCACAGAAGCAGAGCACTGTAAATCAAGGATGCCTCGATTTGGATGCCAAACCCAGGCCCTTCTTGCTGTGATGTGACAGTGATACCTACTGTGCCATACAACTGATTCTTAATTCATATATAGATAAAACATGCACTTAAGGGTTATACTGGGCAAAAACAGATGCAATGTTTTAATACAGTGTGATAGTGATTTTCACATTTAACATACTATGAAGGTTTAATTCTGGCCTGCTGCTATTGGTCCATGCAATAGTATGAATTTAATAGCAAACAAAGGGACAATTTATGTTTCTTGTTCATCTTAAGCCCCAAACATAAGACATTCTGATATTTAAACACTAGACTGAACATTGTGCAATAAATGAAAGAAGCATTTCATCTGCTGAAAGAACATACCCATTATCCATCTTACCCTTTACACCATGGCCTTTGGTGACCCCGATCACATCGATTGATTCATTCTGGTTGAAGACAGAAGACACAGGCACAGGCTGTTCCAGCTTCTCCCTAACCCAGTCCACCTTCTCAGCTATAGTGCCCCCATTCAGCTGCACCTCCATGATGTGGGCCTTCTTCTGCCTTAGTGGAAGCAACCGCATCTGTAAAAGAGAGACAAAGCTATGTATTTACAGGACACTAAGAATCAAGGTGATAAAGGACCCACTATACAAACAACATAAAAAAATGTGATATCTTTTATTCAATAACCCTCTCTCAGAAATTAATAATACCAATCGAGGATTTATCAACCCTACAATCAAACTGTATTTGTGTGCTTTCCCTGATTCAAAAGAACATGGAACATGGGGCAAACACACACACATTCATGGATGTGCACACATAGATGTGCCCTACACAGACAGTAACCCGAGTTCAGGTTCAAATGTAGGACCCTGGAGCTACGAGGCAGCGCTTTAGCACTATGTAGCACCAGATCATTTATTCACGGACCTTTCATCACCTCTTTGACATGAAATAGAAAACAAAATAAAATGACCCTCACCCAGAGAGTATGTCAAGTCGAATTGCTTTACCATACACATGTTATAGCTCCATTTATCACCATTTTACTAAAATGTTTACTGAAAAAAATTGTGAAGTACTGAAGTTCATAAGCACTACAGATTTCTGCTCGATGCTGTATTTATTTTTAAACTGCCATTTGAAACTGTAGCCTCATGCTTACGCTGACATGGCGAGAACATTTATTATGTTGTGTAATGGTTTATTCATTACCTGCATTTAACAAATACACTGACTAGAGTCTGGAAAAAAACATCTATTTACTTTATCCAAATATGAGATTGAGGTCAAAATTAGTCAATAGGATTGTCACATAGGATGTTACACTCAGGAACTTATATTACTTGTCTTTTACAGGGGGTTAAATGTTTTGCAGCCAAGGAAAAACCACCTTATATCTGTCCTCAGTACAACTAAATATTCAAATATTATGGTCTGTACATAAGTGTGTACAGTAATATTTTTCCTGGAGTCATGGTGCTTTTTGATCTTGAACTTTAAACCAACACTTTGGATTCAAGTCTATCAAAGTCTGCTTTATTGTCAATACTTCAATATGTACAGGACATACATAGGATTGAAATTGGTTTTCTCTCTATATATATAGCTATAAAGTGACTATTGGTTATAGAGTAATTAAAGCTTGAATTAAACCGTTCACTATAAGAGACCAGTCAGTCTAATATGATATCAGTGATAAATATGATAATGGTATCTTATGATTTTGTGCTTCTTGTAAACCACTTTTCACTGTTCAAGGTGTCGTATAATGAAAATGAAAGTGAACTATTTGCCTACTGTGCTTGCACACAGAGGAATGTGACCACCACATTTAACCCATCCTTGGAGAGAAACACACACACACCAGTGAACACTAGGGGCAGTTAACACACACATGCCCAGAGCAGGGGGCAGCCCCAAACCACAGCACCCAGGGAGCAGTTGGGGGAGGTGCCTGCCACCTCAGTCATTACTTGCCCTGTGCAGGGATCGAACCCAGGACCTTCCAGTCACAAGACCGGTTCCCTAACCACTAGGCCACGGCTGCCTCTGTACAGTTATAATTTCGCAAAATAAAATGATTTCCTTTTCTTTCTTTCACTGTATTAATGCTTTAATCAATTCAAAATTATAACCAGTTCCATTATGTCTACAAAGCTGAATTGAATTGAATTAACATTATTCTAACATTATAAAAAAATTTTAAGCAGACTTATTCTGACTCCCAATTGGGAAATACAGTACTATTTATTTCAGTTACCTGAGAATGGACGATGACCCTGACCACAGAGCAGTACTTCTTCATCAGGGCAAAATCTTTCTCCAGCTGCTTTTTGCCTGCTTCATCCTGCCATTTCTTGCTGTATTTGGTAAAGGCCTTTTTCTTGCTCTTATACCTAAAAAAAAAAACAACTTTTGACATCTAAAGGAAAGGGAATAGTCCAGGTTTGTTAGTAAAGATTGACATAAATATTATATGTTAAATAAGAGGACATCCATTTTTCATCATCTTACACTGAGATCATCATGTGAGTGAGTACAGAATAAAAGATACACACAGGGACACACATGCATACCAGTTTTTGTAGAATCGGCGCTTGCACTCATCACTAATGTGCTCAGCAAAGATGGTCTTAAAAGAACGCAGGCCCTTGACAGTGCTGATGTATCCTACCACTCCCACCACAATCACTGGAGGAGTCTCAATAATAGTCACAGCCTCCACCTCTTCTCGCTTTGATATCTCTGTTCAAGAGCAAAAACTTTTCCTGGAACAACTACTAACTGCCCAACTAAGACATCTTTAATAAATAAAGGTATTTAATGAATGAAGTAACCAAATATTTAAGTGATTATGGAAGTATGGATTTATCAAAAATATCAGCATAGTTAGAACACTTTCAGATCGCTATCAGATTGTAAGGTCAGAACTGACTGTTGCATAAAATCATATATATATTACAATCTGATTTTAATATTACAGATAATGACTCACTCATGCCGGTGCGATGCACTTCCCTCAGAGTGTGGGTCATGCCAGCCTTGTAGCCCAGGAACGCTGTGAGGTGGACAGGCTGTTTGGGATCATCTTTGGGCCAACTGCGCACTCTTCCACGATGTCTCCTGCTCCGCTTGTGGGGCAGAAAGCCCATATGCCCATGGCGAGGTGCATGAAATTTACGATGAGACTATGAGGATTACACACCCACTGATTACTCCATATTTAAGTTCAACCAGCATTTTATCCAGTATTTTTCCTTTTTTTTTTTTTTTTTTTATAAACCAGTATTTCCATTACTCATACATAATGTATATTATAATATAATGTGATATAATGTATCTACTGTATATGTTTGGGTCAATCCTTCTTAAATTCAAAGCTAAGCTCACAATTAGTGTTTGTAATGATTAAATTTGTGTTAATACATAAACACAGTATATTTTGCACTCATTCCTCGATAACAGAATTTTGACTTTTCATAGACACCTATGTAAGAGTCACATTTTATATGCATTTTATTTGTGCAATGATGAATATACAGCTGTTACTAAACAATGAATCTGTAAGTAAAAATGACAAAACATTTGCCTTTTAAACAAGACAATTCACAGAGAAACATGACACAATCAAATAAATAACAATAACCAACATACAGTATGTGTCAATGGCCATGTACATTAATAACAAACATAAAATATTTAATATCTACTCAATAAATGCAATAAGCTAAAATAATTTTGATTAACTGTTTATATAATGATTGTGGGAATCGTCTCGGGGCAAATATTAAAAAAAGTAGGGCAACTATTCTATAGATGGTATTTCTTAACTTGGATGACTCAGTATCTCAGCTGATAAATGTAATCACAATTCTATGTTTTCTTAAGAAATGAAATTAATAATGAACTATAAATGAAATAAATGAAGACAGAGACATCATTCACTGAAATTAACCAATGTTTAAAAAAGCAACAGATTTAAATAAACTATTTAAATTGTATAGCACTACAACATACAAGTTTTATTTTCTTTATACACCCAGACCCAGTGCATAACTGTAATGAAATCATGTTGCCTATCCACATGACACCTCAAAAAAAGAAACTTGAAGTCTTTAATACACTACACAGAACTACAAAATACCAAATTAAGTAAATAGATCTCACTTTCACCCCACTACAAGCAATACAGAATAGAACATTGTTCTAAATCAGTTTAAAGTTAGAAATAAGAACAGCTCACTGACCATGGTTGTCCTTGCGGTCCAAGCACAAGGGTCACAGAGACAGAGCCAAGTGCTGTTCTAAGACTTATACTTGAGAGGACTCAAAGTTTAAGGACTCTAAATTGGTGGCTGGCTCAGATAAGGGGGATTGCTTTTCACCTACGCCTGGTACTGCCAAGTGGCGACTCTGAAAACTAAAGTAGACTGGAGATGGAGTTCACCATTATTTGTGCAGAGATGGTCCAGTTACATTGTTATTCTTCATTCCACTGATATATTTTACAATACCTATAGTACAAGGCCAAAGGTATGTGGACACCTGCATTCCTGTCCATAACTAAGGCCATTCATTTCTAGCTATAAGACCCTCCACTTTTGGGTGGATGAATTTCCAGTAGATTTTAAAAATAATCTGTAACTGTGGTGTTTTGTGTCCATTCAGGCATAAGAGCATAAGTGAGATCAGACACTAATGTTGGCCATAAAGGCCTGGCACACAGTTCAGTGTTCAGCTGGTGAAAAATGTTTTAGGTGGGGCTGTTTTTGTCATATTGTCAGTTTCAACAACCATCCCAACACAAACTGCAGGACAACAAAGCTCTGTGTAAACATATATATTTTTAATTGGCATTAAAAGCAAATCAGCAGACTAAAAGTTATCAAATGATCAAATTATCAAATATAATCATAAATTACAGCTCTAATGTGTGCAGATGAAAAGAAAGAAAATGGTATAAAATGAGGGAAATACATTTCAAGAGAAAAATCATTGTTCTGGTGTGCATGTGTGTAAATGTTTGGTCATCGATAATAAAATCTCATAATTTCAGTATTTTGCAATATGTTCATGACATTATGACACTAGTTTTTAATGAGGACAGCAAAATATTATAATGATTTTTGACCCATTTGATAATAAGCTTGGACCTGACATCCAGTTCACATGTGTGTGTCTTCTCCTAGCCTACCCAGTTCTGTGGCTGAATACCAATACCAGTTTATTTTCACCTGCTCCGAGCGTGTTCTCTAATAAAAGAGCAAGTGCAAGTGATGCTTCTGGTCAGGCTTCTTCCTCACTAATGTCAAAATATTTTTTTCTAATATACTTTTATGGGAGTGAAAACACTCTAGCATTTTGTTGAGGGCATCACAGAGCAGAAAACTGCTATGTCTGTATGTTAACCATGTTAACATAACATGGATGATAGAGTTCTGGGTTGGAGGGTGATAATCTCTTATTTCTGGACCACACCAATGTTCACCAATGACTTATTTAAGTCTATAAATGATTATATTCTAAGTAGGGCTGTCAAAGTTAGCGCGATAATAACGCATTAACGCGATCTTAAATTATCGCGATAAATTGTTCCGTTAACGCAAATTCTAATTTGGCCCTGCGATTCACCCGTAGTTCATGTTGAGGCTTGTCGCGCGCTGCTTCAGTA
>JAOVVF010000025.1:17467578-17478536 GCA_028565595.1 Duopalatinus emarginatus
ATTAGGGGTGCAAATCTCTTAGTGTCTGGCAATTCGATTCGATTCCAATTTTTGGGGCGACGATTCGATTCAGAATCGAATTTCTGGTAAGGAGCGACCATATTTACATAAATTTTGTTTAAATTATGATTGACAAGATGAAAAGATGAAACGACAATGTAAACAAATAGAACGTTTATTTAAAACAATACTTTTAGGTTCCTTACTGTATGAAATCTTTTTGCATCATTTGCAAAATAGGATTGTGCCTGAAATTCTGTAACTTAAATGACCAGTATTAGGTTAGCTTAGCTGCCTGGATTTTTCTCAAATAAAAAACATATCAATTAACAAATAGCTCCAAATTTATTAATACAAAAGTAAACACAGACTTCAGTCTACCACAGTGTATTAACCTTTAACTGAAAATAAAATAACGTACAGACTTTGAAGTCATAGTGCTTGTGTCATTTTTTTCTGAATGGAGTCTGCTAGCAAGGGAGCTGGCTAACTAGCTTGCCGTACGGAGGCCTAGATGGTCCTTTTCTACAGTGACCGAGTGCAGGACAGTGGCTGATCTGCAGGACGCTCGGGAGTAGGAGCAGTTTAAAAAAATAAACTTAAAATATAAAATAAAACTTAAACGGATTTAAAGAATTGGTTATATATATATATACACACACATATATATATATGTGTGTGTGTGTGTGTGTGTGTGTGTGTGCATACTACTGAATATATTATTAATATTAAATACAATTAACTGAATACTAATTGAATACTAATTGCCATGCTTTATGTTTATATATTTGTAATTAATATTCCTTTTTTACTTCTAATCTGAAAAAAATCCCACCTTATCTATAATTCTGAATTTAATCCATGTTTTGTTTTGCTTTAATAAAAGGGAAATTTAGATGACTGTGTGTTACAGCCTGGAAACAGACTTGCTTGATTCAATCCTTTGAGTTGTCATGCTGATTTATTCGTCTGTTCATGTGCAGGCTACACAAGTCCCCCTCCATACATCACATCCCCACATCAAAGTCAGTCTCCCTCAGCTCCATCTTCCACCATGGCCTCAGGGCTATGTCACTTTCAGCTAAGGAGCTATAAAACATCTACAAACTATAGCACTGAGTCTGGATTGGTTTGGGTTTTTAACCCATCATCTTCTTTTTTATCAGTCTAATCCTGGGTTACACATCATCTCCACCTCATTAAGGTTTTTTATGGCATGCAAATGTTTAAAGATGTTCCCTGAAATGACATGATACAAAGAACCTCTTACTCTTTTGTAAACCCTTCTGGGTTAAATGCCAGATTTGGGTTTGTTATTCAGTCATGGTTGCATTTATGTGCTAATAACCCATTCACAGAGACAGGGTTTCTCTCCAGACTTTTTTGCATTCAAATGGACTTTTTATTTCCAGTGACTGTAGATGTGAAGAATATATCTCCTAGTCTTGTAGTAACTGAAGCACAATTACAGGTAAACAGTTATATTTGTACCGCTGTAGAATAGAGATGTCTTTAAGCATTAAAATGTGCGCTACTTGTAGGATTTAGTATTCAAATAAATTCAATATTTTTACTCTAGTGACTGAATAATTCACAGTACTGAATGCAAGCTTTGACATGAATAATTCAATAATAACTTAAACCTTTAAGGGCTTCTGCTAGCCTACAGCATCCTTTTTATGTTTGCAGTTTATTTCCACTGCAAAAATCATAAACGTTTTGACTGTACTGTTTTAAATTGAAGAAGGGTACATTTTAATTTTTAGAGATAAATGTGTGCAGATGGTTTATTTTGCTTGTACATGCCTGTGATATATTCTAATCAACTTATTTTATCCTAAATAAAAAAAGCAAATGTAAAAAAATTCAAGGTGCGGTGACCCAGACCACAATAATGAGCTTACAAGAGGTCAGTGCATGAAAAGTCAGCAACACAAGGTTTCTTTATTTATGAGGAAAGATCATTGAGGCAGGTTAGGATGCAAACACAGGTTATTTTCTTTACTAACCATGTTATAATAACTGGTTAATAACCAGCCAAATTTGAAACACTCTCCAAAATCATGGTCTAAAGCTGGCAGTGGCTAGGCAAAGTACAAACTGTGCTCACCAGGCTCGGGCAGGAATCAACAAACTAGACACAGGCTATGTTCAAGACACTTAGGCAATAGAATAACAAAAACACTTGCTGTGGTTAGCGGTGATACTTCGTGGTGATATATCGCATCTTAACACGGAAACCAAAGAGCTTAACTACACAAACAATATCAAGGGTAAACTTAAAACACATGAATACTTAATCATGCCACTGATTACAACACAAAATGGGTGCAAAGAAATGGACATAACAAAGTCAATGGACAAGGGCAGAAAAGGGTTATGAACTGAAACACCAGAGCTGGTCTAGCCATTTTGCTTCTGGGAGTGTATAGGAGTTGTATGGGAGTTTCATAAAATTGAGATCTGGGGATTTAGGTGTGAACGGCAAAACCCTAAATTCAGTTGCATGTTCCTTTAAGCATAATTTGGCATCTCTAGACGTGTGTGGTGGCACATTGTCCTGCTGGAAGAAGCCAAACCCCATCAAAATGAATGCAGGACAAGAATGGGTGTCACTTGTCAGAAAATGAGGCACACGTAGCGTTCACCTGTCAGAGGCTTTTGTAGGTGTACCATGGGTCCCATGAAATGCCAGCAAAACAAACGTCATACTATTATGAAGCCACCACCAGCCTATTTAGGCTCATAGACATAGACGAACATAAACAGTCTGGCATTTCAGTTTTGTATATTTTTATTATCTATTTTTACAGTAATCTAATGATCTTTTTGCCCATCTGACAGAATAATGTTGAATGTATTGACATAATAATAAAAAGTAAGAATTTTAATGGAGTTGTGCTGTAGGCTTCATGCCTGACCTCCTACTCAACTTGCACAGGAGTGACAAATGTCCTGCTGATGATGTGACTGATGCACAGCTGTTGTCACACATCACTAAATGAAATCATCCGCACAGTTCATGAAGAATTTATTAAACCCTTGCCATTCACTGAGTCAGGCTTTACCAACCACTCTAATCCTGACACGTTATATGAGGATTTTGCCTTCAGTCAAGCTGGTTAATTTAATTAGCTAAAATCTCACCTGAGAAAAAGGATCAGGACCTCTAAACGCTCAACAAATTAACATTTTACACACAGATACGACAAGGTTACTCAGTTCAAGATTCAGTCTAACCTGATTGTTCTGGAAATGATCAAACCAAATTTCTTTACAAAATCATTTTAATAGACTATACAGTCACCCAGTGGCTAAATGGTAGCACTGCATGACTCAGATAAATCCTGTCCTTTCTGATGGCAACTGCTTCAAATCATTGTTTTACAGCTTCAACATGACACGAGAGCTGGCATGAGGGCAGCTTTAAAACGAGTGATGATTCTCTCCTATTCACTCCTGTGTTTTTTTTCCGTCTCTCTCAATTATAGTAACCCGTTTGGAGGAGCGGGAGGCAGAACTCAAGAAAGAGTACAATTCGCTCCATCAACGACATACAGAGGTAACACGCCAACATTACTGTTACTCCACAGTTTATCTGTCAGTGGAAAACGTTTGTCCATGAAATACCTGAAGATATAAGAATGAAAGGAAGAAGTGGTACAAATCAAGGTTATATACAACAACACAGGCTTCATAAACATATCTGTGTGCGGATAAGCACAACCTATAGTGCCTTTGGTGCTGTGCCACCACATGCTGAGCCTTGATACAGTTGGTAGAAGTCTCCAGGATTGTATTAAATTAGTATGCTGGTGATGGTGGTGGAGAGTTCCTACACACTGGTACAAAATCTCCTATAGATGATTTGGTGAGGCCTCAATGCCTACATTGAGGAAGAGTCATCCAGCCAGACACCACTCCCATCAGAAAAGAAATGCCTCATCATAGGATTAAGTTGATCAGGCTGAAAACTTTGTATTGATTGAAACCGTTTCCTCCCATTGGCATACTGACAGTGTAGCATAACAGTGGCCTTTTTCTTTAATTTGTCATCTGTGTGTAAATATCAGTGCTTATAATGCGACATATCTATTAAAAGTAAACAGCAGTGACGTTGTTCTCTGTTTCCTCCAGATGATTCATAACTACATGGAACATGTAGAGCGCATTAAACTCCAACAGATAACCGGAGGAGAAGTTTCGGATACAGGAACCCTGGGCAGAGTCAGGTAAGACATGAAAATAGTCAATCGAAAACTGAAGAATGTCTTGCAAACAAAAGCATGCTGATGTTAAACAAATATTAACAAATATTAATATTAACAAACATTAACATTTTTAGAACTAGTTTTGCATTATTTATGCACGTAATTATAGAAATGAAATAAATAATAGAAAACCTGATTTGGGAAATGTGTCACTGTATATGTGACTTGACAAGTTTTTCAGATGCCCTTCTTAATGCAGTCCTCCCATTCTATCTGGGTTTGTGCCTGGTATTTAGTAATTGGGTTGGTGGCTCAAACCCACATCATGGGGCAGCTGTGGCTTGAGGTTAGGGAATCAGTTTTGTTCAGATTCAATACCCTTACTGACAAAGCCCAGACTGTAGTGCCCTAGAGCAAGCCACCCAACTGCTCAGTGGGTGCCGTGGATCGAGGCTGTCCATCACTTTTGGCAATTCTGTTCTCTGCTCTCTGGTGTGTGAGATTATGGGTCTCATGCTGACTGATTTAGCTGTGTACAAGTTCTCTCAGATATATTACATGCTTATTTTGGGCACTTCACCTTATTACCCTCAGACTTAGGTAGGTATTTTGTATATGTTTCATATATATTGCTATATAATAATGAATGACATCTTTAATGTAATGTAAAATCTGTAAAGTTAAACATTTTGGGGGCAGCCATAGGCTTGGGGTTAAGAAACCAGCCTTGGGACGAGAAAGTCCCTAGTTCAGTCACAGCAACCCAAGCAACGTTTGACTGAAATGCCCTTAAGTATGACATCTAACCCCAGTCTGTTCCCTGGGCATTGTGGATAGAGGCTGCCCACCCCCTAAGCACTTGTGCTTACTGCCCCCTAATGTGTGTTTCACTGCATGGTTGGTTCAAATAGAGAGGTCAGTTCCAATGCACAGTGGTCAAAAGAGTAGATCAGTTTAAAATTTCTGTAAAATTTTAAGGTCTTTCTCTCTGTCTGTCTGTCTGTCTGTCTTTCTGTCAAACTCGGGATTCACTCCTGGTTGTACATCTGTATGCTAGGAAAGAGCGACCCCTCTCTCTGGGCATCTTCCCCATGTCTGGTGGTGGGAACAACTCTCAGATCCCAGATTTTCTGGGCCGTGCAGAGACTCCGGGGACAGAGGGCTGGAGATTCACTGAGCTCAGTCAGCATCGATCCAATGCCAGTCTCAAGGTACTTAAACCTTTATACAGTGCTCTGTTATAATGCACCATACATAATATATCAGTAATATATTACAACAAGCCTCATTGAAGTAAAATGGGATAATAAGTCCACAGTACAAAGCCTATACAGGCAGCATGTAAATAAGTTTCAGGAAATGTTTGTGGTAGCATTGTTGTGTTAATAAATTGACAGCTGGTGTAGTGGATTAGAGTAAAGCAACTTGGTGTTTGTAATGATGGAGGATTTGAAGATGAAGGAAGGAGCAGGAGAGAGGTTGGTCTCTGAAGTTATAGTATGAGATACAATATAGCAACCATTAACACATGTACATAAATCTCTTTATTTTCAATTTATTTTCTATTTATTTTCAAAGTCTCACACACAGATGGTTATGCATTATATAGAAAAACATATTATGCATTATATAGAATTTTTTTTTATAAATAATATGGCAAACTATGTTTTCAAATACTTTAGCAGATGCTGAACAAGAAAAAAAGTATCAACTTAGGAAGATGTAAGACATTTAGGCTTTGGTATATATTCCTTATACATGAAGCCTAGTTGCTAGGAGAATGAAGCATAATCAGATATCTTGAGAGTAAGTATCTCAAACCATGTGACTCACTCACTCTCACTGGCTTTGGAGCTGTATATATGTCTGACTTGTAATAATGCCTGACAAAATATCCATGTATTCCATACAGAAGACCTGGGAAAAGAAGTGTTGCAAAAAAATATATTTTAAGATATTTTAAGTTATTCCTGCAAGCTTCAGTCTGGGTCCTTCTGTCTGGTGGCTACGGATGCTAAAAATGCTTTCATGTGCATGTCAATAACCTCAAACACATTTGTGTGATGGTATACTGTGGAAAAGAAGTAGTTCTAGCATTATGTATATGTAATCTCAAAATAGTAGGTTATTACAAAAAAAAAATGCTGTATTACACTAAAATACAGAGTATTTTACTTTCTGAAGAACAGATGAAGTACCGTGCAAAGGTCGTAGGCTCATGTAGAAATGATGCTGAAATATTATTTTAAAAGCAATGACCTGAGGATTCTAAATTTCATTTATTAATATACTGTGTAGTAAAGGGTAAAATGTGAACTACTGAAGAAGTATTTAAGACTATATTAATCAAATACTCAAATATATGAATTAATATAAAAATGAGACAAAAAAATAGTATAACTACAGGGAAAAGTAGGCATCTGTTCTGTCTATCTGTCTATCTATCTATCTATCTATCTATCTATCTATCTATCTATCTATCTATCTATCTGTCTGTCTGTCTGTCTGTCTGTCGGTCTATCTATCTATCTATCTATCTATCTATCTATCTATATATCTATCTATCTATCTATCTATCTATCTACCTACCTACCTACCTACCTACCTACCTACCTTCCTACCTACCTACCTACCTAGGCTTCAAGACCCACCAACCTACCTACCTACCTTTCAACAATACCCTCTGAATTTAAAACTGTAAATTTCATCCATAATAGTTAGAGGGTGGGCTTTGACACATTCTGTGTTTTTATTGGTGAGTCGATTAGCTTATTCACATGGAAATGCATACTCAAGGTACTTAAATTTACAGTATTGTGATTGCTTTATTTTTGTAAGATTGTAGATCCAATATATTTTTATATATATGATTATTCACCTTTTTTATTTTTATAGGTTTAAATGAAGGCACTGTTATAATATGTATTTTTTTGTAGTAACAACTTCTTCACTGGGACTTGAATTTCAGATACTCAATAGATAATTCAAGGCTAATAGCACACAGATTAAAAGTTATTTATTTTAATTAATTTATTTGCATATTTTTTAAAGAAACTAATAACTGCCATGTCTGAGATATTTATTCTCCTCAAACCCAAACTTTCTCTTTAAAGTTTCTGTTTATTAGCTGCTAGTCACTATTAAACTTGATTAGTGTCTTTGCCAATGGAGAGTAATACCCAATGGTCCTCAATGACTCACAATGTAAAGAAAATGTAATATCCTTATTTGAGGACAGTAGGGTTTCAGGAGATATTATTGTACTTTGTGCTTTTCTTTTTACTGACACTAATGGCCAGAACATAAAATGGGTATCAAAGATATTCCGGGAGTCTGAGACTTTTGCATGGTACTGTGTACTAGGCCAAAAAAAAAAGAAAACGCTATTTCTATGTTTTGATAATTGAAGGTTAAACAAGGTCCTTCTAAAGCCTGTCAATTTTCCTAACCAAATTACTCATCCAGATTAGAAAATGAGAAGCATGCGGTTGCTATGATTATTACCCAAACCCATGGTACTGCATTATACAGTTATCATGCCACGAATCATGCTTCACTTGAATTCTCTTCCCCAAGCAGCTGGAGGCGGAGGATCCTCCTCAGAAAAGCGAGGGTAATAGTGCACAGGAGGCTTGGGGGAATATGCTGGCAGACGACTGTAAGGTAGTACGGCTCTGTAACAGCCGAAGTGTGCGCAGTCCATTTCGCCATCATGCACCGATGCTAAGTTTCCCCTGCAGCTTCGCAACATCCACTTCTCATCTTGGGCTTTGCTGAATGCAACCACTGAAATGAGGAGTATGTATAGGACAAAAGAGCTCATTTGGGCATTGACAAAATAAAGTCTGGAATTGAATAGTTTGTCTTCTGGCAAAGGAAACCAAAAGTATTTTGATCAATACATTAACTGGTGCTCTGTCCAGAGTGTGTAAATGTGTTGCATTAGATGAATAAATGATATATGTGGTTGCATACAGTTTGATCGCATGACATTTCAGTTGCACTAAATCCGCTTCATTCTTCATTTAAGCTTCATTCATTATGCTAGATTAGAATCTCTAGTATTACTAGTTAATCTGAATATTGTAATATGTATGTCCAATAGTCATATTTACAGCCATATTGGTGTCATTGTAATATATTCTATTCTTCAGTGTGGACTACTTTTTTAACTTGATGCTAAAAAGTACAACTGTGGCTTTGGTTGTGAGCTGTTCTGTGCAAAATAGCTAAATGTATTTATTTTGCAAGTTTTGTTTTTTTTTGTGAAGGTTGTTTTGTTGTTTTTAATGTAGTTGTATGTTGTGGTCTTTTTGTGCCCTAGTGAGCTCTGTATGTCAAGTGTGTTATTTTGTTTTGTGATTTTCAGTACTCATTTGTCTGCTGTATCATCAGTATTAATCTTTGTGTGATGTGTTCTAGCATCTCTGAAATGTGTCTCTGAAAGAAATAGTAATAAATGACCTTGTTCTGTTATTTACACTTACATTAACATTACATTTTCTGTTATTTGTGTTTTTACTAATCACAAAATGTTTACCTTAAAAAAGAGCTGAAATAATCCAATTTGAACAATGGATCCAAGGCATCATAAACTGTGTTACCTGGTTTCTTTTGTTCCTTTTGTAACCAAGCTATCTCAGAGCTCTGACCTCTGGCATGCCCTGTAATGAGAGTGTGCTCTCGGTGGTTTCAGGATGAGCTGTTGGGCTCCAGTTCTGTCACACCCATGTCCACCACAGCTTCAGAGCCAGGACTGGACTGTCAGCGGGAAGATGGGGACGGTTCCAGCAGGTGTGCTGAGGTGCAGGCTGCACCGGGGACTCGCTCCATCTCAACAGGTGAGTTAGTTATATTGAGTTATATTTTGAAGTTGTGAAAATCGGGATGGTGAATGACCAAGCACTTTTTCTGAGGTTGAGCTGTGATTTCTTCCTTCCCTATTATGCTGGTTATATTCCAAACAAGAACAAGATGACCTTATTTGTAACATATACAGACAAGGGACAAATTAAAGGAAATGACAATGGCTCTGATGGATTTATTTATTGTTTTGGCATGGTTTGCCTTCGCGAGTCCCTTTAGAATGATGCATCATTGTATCTCAATACAGCATTCTTCTGACATCACTTTCATACCATGATGAAACATTTCTGTCCTGATGGGTGTGTATGCATCCAGGGTGACCCTGCACACAACCATAGGCCACAGGGGCTCACTGAATGGTTTGGTAAAAATAAAAATGATCTGAATTTTCCTAACATTCATCACATTTCAGTCGAGTTGAACAGCTGTGAGACATTTTGGAGCCACGTGTTAGACAGCATCTTCACCACCATAATCAAAACACCAACTGATTGAATGTCTTCAGTGGGAACAGTGTTTCACTCCAGTTCCAGAGATTTCACTATATGCTGAGAGGATTAAAGCCCAAAACTCTTAGCCTGACAGTGCTGGGGCTTGAACCCTCTCAGCATATATTTATGCCTCTGGAACTGAACTGAACTTGAACCCATGACCTTGTGATTAGGAACCCAAGCTGCCCTATAAGTACTACATCCAAATTATATTAAAAAGTAAACAAAGAAAAAAGGTAGTATCTATGTTTTTATTACAATAATAGACAAGCTGTTGAATACCCTTAGGCTACTTAATTAAAAATGTTTTTCAAACCTGTTATAGAAAGTTCAATTAGTTGTGCATGATCTTTGGTTGCAAAAATGTATCTCAGTATCTGTCAGATGATAAATTTCAGATACCCTTATAATTCCTAGTTCTTGCATTATCTAGTACATTTGTTTATCCTGTTAAATGCAAATATAATTTGCTTCATCAGTGTATCAGTGCACATTATGAGCCATCTGGTTTCTGTAGGTTTGGTGGAGAACGAGGACAAGTCTGATGTGCAAGCTATTATCGAGTCAACCCCAGAGCTCAATCTGGACCTCAGTGGCTACAAAGGCTCCAGGTACAAAATATGCTCACAGTATAACTAAATTACAATGCATATGCAATGTATTTTATTGTTCTTTTCTGTCTGCCCTGACATCATGTTGACCATAAAAAAAATGTGTGAAAATGATGCCGTCCGCAAATAATGTGCAAGCTGTTCTACAGCAGATTTAGTCTTTCTGTATGAACAAACTAACGTGATGCCTGTTTACGTGCTCACCTTAATGGATGTGTAGTTTTGGGGTTTTTGTATTGTATTGTAATGTATTGGGTGGTACCAATGCAAATATATTCATGCTGATTTTATACTGCCTGAAGGTCACTTAGTGAAGGCCATAGTGAAATGATGTCTGAGCAAAATAATCTGAACATTTTTTATTATAATAGTATTATGATGAAATACTAAAGTCTGAAGTCTTTAGATATTTAGAACACATTCACTGCTCTGATGCCAGCAGCATTTAGTTTTAAAAAGGACTTAAATTGCTCATGTAAAATTGTAATCTTTTTAGTTTGTGGTAATACAAAGCAGATAACATGTCAACATCTGTTCCAGCACACCGACTAAAGGTATCGAGAACAAGGCGTTTAACCGGAACACAGACTCTTTGTTTGAGGAGCTGTCAAGTGCAGGTTCTGGTCTCATTGGGGATGTGGATGAAGGAGCTGATCTGCTGGGTATGAGTTTTTCTTCCCTACCATTATCGTGTTAATCCTCACCTCTTATTTGTTAAATACTACGTATAGTATTATTATAGAATAATACTATATATTATAGAAGTATATTATACATTG
>JAOVVF010000025.1:17490663-17501807 GCA_028565595.1 Duopalatinus emarginatus
TCCCAAGCCAAACCTTCCTGACAATATATGTATATGACACGCTGCTTCAGAGAGCTTCTGATACAGTCCATTCACTTCTTCCCCCTAAGCCTGCATGGATCTGTGTTGTGTACTGATTAGATTTTCAAGAGCCCCTGCAGTCTCCTGAATGCAAATTAAAAGGCTTTCTGCACAGCCAATGTAATCAGTGACAATAAGTACAATACTCCTTCAACCATTGTACCAACCCAGCTAACAACTGGTTATGAAATTGGTTATTTGGTTAATTTGGTTGTTTCAATTTTAAGTTAAGTATTTTTATTGTCATTTTAACCATATACAGTATGCACAGTGCACAGTGAAACAAAACAACATTCCTCTGACACCAAGATGCTACATAAAACAACAAACCAGCACAAGACTACATAAAGCGCAACCGTGTGCAACAATGCAAGACAAGTACAATAAATGATAGGGAGGGGAGACAGGGGAGACATTGAGACAAGAGATTAGACCATTCACAGTTGACATTGGGAAAGAAAGCAAGAAATAAAGGTGCAGTATTATATTGCTGTTGTTTTAAGGGAACAGGAAACATAAACATAGTACACTAGTTACCAGCAGATGGAGTAGCAGCCTGTTGTTTGTTTCTATAGTCCATGCCTCCTTTTGTAAATATTTTCTAAATATATAATAGTCAAAATATTTTATAATTTTTCTTTGTAATTAGTCCTAGATGTGTATTTATATTACTATTATAATTTTATAACTATTTACTTTATTCCATTTTAATTAATTTGTATTTTATTCTATTTATTTTATTTTATTGTATAGTTACTCTTGTGGACAGACAGTTGAAAGCATTTCTCTGCAGGTTGTTTCATGTATGAGACAAATGTGTATGTGACAAATCAAACTTTGAACTTGAACTTTTTGATGTCCTCTTGGTTGTGGGAACTTTGTTTTTTGGTTAGAAGAAACTTAGAACATTTTACTAGCATTTGTAATGTGGGAACTTTTGGAAAATGTCACAGTTAACGTTCCTGTACGTATTGTAGTAAAATAAATCATGCACATGGCAACATGACAACATTCCACCTACACGCGCTGCAGATGTTAAGAGAACGTCCTTGTAAAACTAACTATAGGGAGAGCCATGACCTAACATTCTTAACATTGAACATTCTGTGTTTGCTGGGTATATAGACTTCCAGCTGTGTTAACTCAATTATCCATAAAAATCTTATTTGATGCACATTTGTATATAAATAGAAAAATGTCCTAATTGAATAGTTAATAAAAAGTATAGAAATAGGTAATCTTGTCTGTGATGTGTGTGTGTCAGGGATTTGGGTCAAGAAAGGGATGGAGCGGCTTCTCCAAGCAACGAGCAGGATCAAGTCCAAGAAGAGACCCAGAGGATGAGCAGCACTTTGCCTACCATGTGGCTGGGAGCTCAGAATGGCTGGTGAGTCTCTCTCTCTCTCTCTCTCTCTCTCTCTCTCTTTCTCTTTCACACACACACACACACACACACACACACACACAATTTCGCACACACATTTGCACACTCCTTTTTTTACATTTTTAGCTTTTAATCTGACAATGCAAATATTTGTAGGCTGGTCATATTTATGTGCGCTTACCCCTCTTTGTTCTAGCTTGTATGTGCACTCGTCTGTGGCCCGGTGGAGAAAGTGCCTCCATGCAGTGAAGCTTAAGGACTCCATTCTCAATATTGTGTAAGTGAAGAAGAAGGACGATGGATTATCAAACAGAATCAGAACAATGTCACATTCAGTTACTGCTATGAAAGTACACAGGTAAGGCAGACATGCACTGTAGCTGTCTGATGTTTAATAGCCATTTTTCTTTCCTACAGCCATGTTAAAGGACGAGTGCTTGTGGCTCTAGCTGATGGTACACTGGCCATCTTCCACAGAGGACTAGGTAAGACCTTATATGTAAGTTTGTGCAATCCTCTCTGCTTTTTTGCAGTTGTACAAGGAATGTTTTTTTCTCTCTCTTTTTTTTTTACTGTCATATAGATAGCCAGTGGGATTTAACCAACTACCATTTGCTGGACCTGGGCCGGCCACACCATTCCATCCGCTGTATGTCAGTAGTGCATGATAAAGTGTGGTGTGGCTACAGGAACAAAATCTACATCATCTATCCAAAAGCTATGAAGATTGAGGTTCGTGCACATTTTCCTGTTCCAAACCAGAAGAGCAGGTCTACTGATATTCAAAACTATGTTGCTTCTATTAGAATTAAACTGCAACATTTCTGGTAGGGCAACGAGTTTCATAGTTATATGCCAAATATTTTCCAAGACATAAGTTATAGCGGATACCAAGATATAAGTTATACTTGTCCCTACGGCACACATGACTGACTGGGGGTGTTAAAAGAAACCTATGTATCCAGTGACACTCTTAAGAATTCAGTGCTGATTTAGACTTAATTATGTCCATCCTTGAAACATTTTAATCCGGAAGCAGTATAAGGTATAAGACATCTAGGCAGGTGTTTAATAATGATATAGTCCGGGCAAACAGATTCTGAAACAATATGCAGACGTAGTCAAAACAGGCTTAGGCCAGGCGATTGACGTGTAAAGGGCAAGACAAAAATCAACATCAAAAAACAGGCACAGTTTAAACTCCAGCTAAGACACAGAATAAAGTAAAGGCATGGTATAGTGGAGCAAAGCAAAATCAAAACAGGTGAAACCAAAGAAACTGAAAAGGTGACTAAAGAGGTGTGATCAGGAAGTGGGAGCAGCCATATTGGATGGCTGTCAGGGATTCTGGAAAACTGAGTTGTATTGTCTGGACTGGAGTGTGACAGGGCTGATGCACTGACAGGCTTTTTCTACTAACCACATGTGAATGTTCATGAATCCACGATCCGTTTTGAGTTGCCTTATAAAAGTCTACTTGAATATTTGCTTCCTAGAAGCTCTGACAATAGATATACCATGTTTCCTGGCACGAGTTTAAAGTCTTTTGTAATTAAATCTAAGGTTGGACAGCCTGAAGTACAAAGACTTGATCTTATGTAGACACGAGATATTTTTTTTATGAGAATAACAATTTTTTTCATTTTCAAAAGTTGTGTGGGTTATTCCATACAAACCCAAAGTGCAGCACTTCTGATAATATTCATTCAGTTTGAGTCAGTATACAATTATTGTCTATATTTGTTTATATTGATATATAGATTACATTTGTGTTTCTCTCTGTGTGTGTAGAAGTCATTTGACGCTCACCCGCGCAAAGAGAGCCAGGTGCGCCAGCTGGCCTGGGTGGGTGATGGGATCTGGGTGTCCATCCGGCTGGACTCCACCTTGCGTCTATTCCACGCACACACCTTTCAACATCTCCAGGATGTAGACATTGAGCCTTATGTCAGCAAGATGCTGGGTGAGGATATAGAGGATGAAACTTATATTAAATCCTAGTTTTACCTTTAAGAGCTACGGGAGGAGAAACAAAGAGATTCTGTGCTGTACTGCTTAAACTATAACATTTAGGAAAAGTGTTAATGGCTGTTCCACATTGGTTTACTTGCCACCAAGGTTCTGTCACACATTATATTTAAACAATATTGTCTCATATTAATGAACTGATTATAAGAGTTTACTGTATCATCAGTCCCATATCTTTTTAATTGGCTGTGTTTTAAATGCGAAGTTTTTAACTCTTCCTCTCTTGCTTTAATAGGCACAGGTAAACTGGGCTTTTCTTTTGTGAGAATCACAGCTCTTATGGTGTCCTGTAAGCGGCTCTGGGTTGGGACAGGAAACGGTGTCATCATCTCCATCCCTCTATCAGAGTGTGAGTTCGCAAATACATTTAAACAGGTGCAGGGTTTTAGAGGAACCGAGCTGTTAGCGTATGTAGAAAAACAAGATCTGAAATAGGCTACAATCTCATCTAGCTCCACACTTCCCCTGTCTTCTCCTCTTTCTCTGTTCACTGTCCTATATCTGATTCTTCTCTGGGTTTTTCTGTCAATAGCCGTGGGTCTGCAGCATGGAGTTCTCGGGATGAGGGGTGAGTGGGACAAGTGCCATGTGCTTAGCAAAATGGCTGCAATAAGAAAATGGCCCCTAATTGCTGCTACACAGTAGTTTGCACTTACTTGTGCACATTAGTCAGCTGCCTTGTCTTTATATAGGTTTTCTGATTGTTAACTGTGTGTGTTCTTTTTTGTTTTCTCTTATTGGGTCATATAAGTCGTGTAGGGAAAATCTCAAGTGTTGAATAAGGAAATCTTCCCTGGAATTTGCGTTCAGTGGCTAAGGAACTAATACCCAATTTGACGCGCACACATATGGAACTTTGATAGCTAAGGGTCTGTCTCTCACTCTCTCACTGTCTCTCTCACTTTCACACTCTTTCTTTAATTCACTGTTTCTGATTTACCTCATCCTCATCTACCTTATTTGTTCTATCTGTATTTAGACTCAGCTTATGCAGGTGATTGGATAATTGTTTGGGTTTATTCAGAAAAAATAGATTTACATGCTGGTCACACAGTTCTTTAAGGTTCCAATACTTGGGTTTTCAGTAATGTCTATCTATTCATTCATCTGTTCACTTGTCTCATTCATTCGTTCATTTATTTGTTCATTTGTTTTTTCATTTCCCCAACTGTACATGAGTGGTACATGCCAGGTATAGCTCTAGTTGTAGGTCTATAGTATATGAATTGTAGTTATGTCTATGGTATTAATTTCTCACTATGCATGAATATGGCCCTTTATTCAATATAGGATAGTCCTCTCTCTTCTTTAATTTTATTATAATTTCTGCTGCATTGTATGTTTCTGTTTCTCATACTGGCCTGAAATTGATCTGCTTAATCGCTCAAGTACTTCTGCTTTAACCATTTTAACCATGAAGCTCATCTCAAGAGTAGGTGCTTTGAGTCCGCATAGGCAATCTGTGCATTTTGCTCTGGTTGTACTAATGCACAAGTTGCACAAAATACACAAAAGAACATTTGCATTATGACTTCGCCAAGAGCTTCACAGTTAATTCCATTGGTTTCTTTCCTCTATACTGCAGCTAACAGGAGTGTTGGTGCGATAGCGAGTCGGCCCGGTGGAGCAGTACGTGTGTTCGGGGATGAGAGTGTAGACAGTGGGACGTCTGGCTTCTATGTGCCCTACTGCTCAATGGCCCATGCTCAACTTTGCTTCCATGGTCACAGAGATGCAGTCAAGTTCTTTGCAGCAGTGCCAGGTATTAAATTAAAAAAAGATTAATTTATTAGGTACACTTTGGTATTCATCTGGTTCACTTAAATCAACATAGGCTGTTCTTAACCCAGCATTTACATAAAGCAGCAAAAATGTTGTGCTATTATATAACATGCATACTAGTATGACAGGAGTAATCCATCATGTATCTGGTAACTGGTGGTCCTTGTCCGTTAATGGGTTGGGTAGAGAACACAGCAACAGATAAGCACTTACTGTATGCCTATAAAGTGTACTATATGGTAGTTCAACCTGATAAAATGGCCAGTAAATGAATTTACATATTAAGTACCTCAATGTGTCATGAAAATGTTTCTATTTTACATGTATGTCAGCCAGAAGTAAAGTTCTATCTAGAGATAAATTAGCGCTGATCACCTTTCAGCACAATCAGTCGCTGATACCATTGAGGAAAGGGCTGGATGTCATTTTTATCTAGCAGTATCAAAATATAAAACGTGGTCTAAACTGGTTTATTACCATTTATAATAAATGTAACCTGTCATTTTAGTCCCTTAGTCAAAAGTTAAATAGTCTGTATTTCCATCCAACATTTCTGCTAAAAACAGCAAGGACCTGTGACTTGGGGGTTCCTAGATTAAACACTTGATGGCAATACAGAAATGGGGTTTGCGCTGGGCTGCAACAATCCTTACCTCATGAATTATGGCTCATTTGCTAATTTCTGATTGCATATTTGGGTTAAAACCCATACCCACACACAGCCGATCTGTTCTTTTAGAATCTCTAGTTCTATCATGGGAAGAACCTGCAAATTCATTCCAGTTCTACTGAAAGACACTCTGCTCACCTTTACATTTATTTACCACTATATTAACCAACTTGTCATACATAATCAACTGTTTAAAACAACACTGTTGTCAAGTTACACCTTTACAGACCGTTACAGAGGAAATGATCATGAAACATCAAGCTGTTTCTTGCAGCATTTAAACTGAAGACTCATCATCCTCTGAGCTGAATTGTTGCCATTGAGGCCTGTTGCCATTTCTTTATGGCATACAGCTGTCAATAAAGACAGATTTTCTGGCTAAAAGAGTAATCAAATCTCGAGGAAAGCTTTCTTATCCAGCAAGGTTTCTCTGTCTTTAGGCTGACTAGCTGCATTTACAGCTGTGTTTGTTAAACTGGCTTCTTACACAACATGATCTTTGCAGGCAGACAGCCAAGTTAAAGTTAAAGTTAAAGTTCACTAGTTTCGGTGCTATTTTGCTAAAATATATGTTTTTAAAGTAGAGATGTCAAATTATATTATACGAAGGAAGCTACAGTTATGTTAGCTCATATTTGATGTTTTTGTGTTTGTTTGATTTATTTTTCAGGTCACGTTGTTCCTCCTGACAGCATGAGCCCAGACTCAGACACTCCGTCCACTGACAGTTCCTCCCAAGAGCAGAACCCCAAGTTCATGCTGGTCATGAGTGGAGGAGAGGGCTACATCGACTTCAGGATGGGTAAGAACACCACAGATCTGCGAGCTTCCACACTTATTCTCCATTATGAGCTGCAGGTACTCAATTCCTAGCCTGTGTCTTGCAGGTGACGAAGATGGAGCAGGAGTAGCCGAGGACGAGGAACCTCTGGAACCCACCTTGCAGCTGCCATCTGCTCCCACCAAAACTGAGCGCAGCCATATCATAGTCTGGCAGGTTGCCACCAATGACGAGTGAGCGGCCGATTACTGCCTCAGGTTCAACAGAGAACTCCACCTCTCGAGCCACCCTGTGGCCTGCTGTTACATTTTTTTTATCACAAATGACTAGAATTATGATTCCCATGGTTATTATTAGAAGACGTATTTCAGACAAAACCCGTTTTAATTCAGTTTTCTCTCTTTTTTCTTTTGATACTTTCTCTTTTCCATCCACACCTAGGCAAAAATTCAAAGGAAATCTGGAGAGTAAGGAAAACTGCTCAAAGGTGTTAAAGGAATCCGTCCAGATCTGTAATGCTGCCATTTTAGTGACTGAATGGCCAGTCCAGAAAAAAAATAAAGTCTAGTACTTAACTAGAGTAGTGAAGCACAGAGACCAGTGAAGGAAACACATTCTTTAAGTTTACACCATGACTGATTGTATGAATATATTATAAGGAAAGACCCCATGTTCGTCATTTCTTTTTGTGCAGACAGACAGACAGAGTGAGAGAGAGAGAGAGAGACACGCAGAGAGAGAGAGAGAGAGAGACACGCAGAGAGAGAGAGAGAGAGACAGAGACAGATCTCGTGAGGCTCTGACTTGTGTGCACTGTGACTGGTGTCCCAGTAGCATCGTGTGATATTTCTAGAGCAACAGAAAGCTATTTTTGCTATCCGCTTGGCATGTGTCCTGTTTGCATTGTCCTGGAACCTTAAAGGCATGCTCTGTCTTGTCAAGTGGGTGCGTGTTTATATATGTGTGTGTATAGGTATGTGTGTAAGAATGAAGTAGTCCAGTGTTTTATAAAAGCCCTAGCACTAGATTCTGCCTCTTTTGGTAGCAGCTGTATGCTAGAGCTGTCTGGCACTTTAAAATAGTGACCAACAATGTTAGATCTACACTTAGATCTATACTTATACTTATTCACGTATTTGTTTTGTTTTGTTGTTTGATAAAAAGGGGCTAGCCTGTTACCAAAGGGAAAAAAATGTAGAACAAATGCATTACAGCCTCTAGTTACCTGCAGTCCATTTAGGCTGTTTGTTGTTTTTATTTTTTATTTTGACATTTACTACACAACTTTCATATTTACGATAAAATTTTTTAAAGGCCTCATTTCTTGACAGGGATTTTTCTCAGAATCACTTTGCATCGCACCTTACCTTGTTTGTCTCCAAGCACTAAAGCCAGTGGATTTTGTGCATTCATTTTCATTTCTAAACATAGAGTGTTTACATGTCTGGTCTTTGACACCGAAATCTGGTCTGTTGCAGCGATGGAAGCACAACAGATCAATGTTTAATTAAATTATTTTTTGTGGTATTTGAAGGAAATATAACAGGCAGTCTGGTTTTGTTTGTATTCCAGAAAGGGAATATTCATATATTCATATAGGTATTTTGCCATTCCAGTATTTATTTTTTCATAATGAACTTTGTCGTTCAGAATGTAACTTTATACACGAACATTCTAACAATTTGTGTAATATCAGGCACTCAAAGTGGGTTTATGTGGTGTGTTACTGCAGCCATTGTAAAGGAATTGCATTATTACTGGATGATCAGTGTAACATCATGGATTGGCATATGTAGGATATTCAACATTCATTGTACTAAGCTATGCATGTTTTTTTAAAAGGACACTGCAGTGTGTTTGTTCAAATCCCTGATTATTGCCACCTTTTTGGGTGGACCAGTATGTGTATGTTTGTATGGCTGATGTGGAACTGTGTGTGTGTGTGTGTGTGTGTGTGGACGGTTGCTCGATCCCTTAACCTACACAGGATGTGCTGTGCTTGTCACAGCTTGTCATTACTGTGGTTTTTCCTGTTCAATGTTTGCTAAGACAGCATCATAGCCTTATTTTTAACAATCTAATAAACTCAATTTCATGGGAATTAACAAACACTGGTGGTCTATCTATATTTTACAAGACTCAAGACTCAAAAGTGAACACAAACACTTGGAGGTGTTCATTTTATTAATAAAGGATTTCATACCCGATGCTATAAACGGGACGCTACAGGAAGTCAGTCAAGGGTTCGCAGCAAGGGTGCGACATGGCTGTTATCCTGCGATATCTGTTTATATTAGCCACACTCCAATGCCAAATTCATGTTGTCTAGGTATCAGGTCACAACTGATATCACAGGGAGACTAAAACACTGAAGCTAAATACAAAAGCAATAAAAGACAGAAAGGACACAGAATAAAAGCTAAGTGTAGTTTGCTAATGTGTCACAAGGTGGCAGTTGTGGGTTAGCATGATGGTGACAGTAAAATTACATCATGAGCACTCCTCCCAGCTCTCTCTGACTCCCTCTCTCCATCTATCTACCACTCAGGGCAACTGAACAGCCTGATGAGGCAGCTTCGGCGTACAGGTGGGTCTCTGCTACTGATGTAACACACAGACACACACACACACACACAGTTCACTATAGGTGGTTACGCATATGCATGTAAGAGAGATACATCAACTATCCCCAGTGTGTGTGTGTGTGTGTGTGTGTGTGTGGATGAGCGGATGCTCATCTTCCTAAATGCTGATGTTGTAGCACTGAATCAACCCATAATGCCTGTGTTCACGCCTGCGTTAATTGACGTGTTCACTTGTTTCAGAAAATGGTGTGTATTCTAATGGCCTATGTGGTGACAAGTGATAACAAAATTAGCTGGTGGATTTCTGAAGCATGAACATAGACGCAAGCGAAGCCCAAGCTGCCTACGCACAGAGAGAGAGGGAGGGAGGGAGGCTTCCTTGTTTGCTCACTCAACCTTCCCTACATGGCTCAGAAGGCAGCTCTTACGTAAACCAGCCAGCTGCTCTGTCACTGAGACCCTTGGGTGGGTGGGTGTGTGTGTGCATGTGTGTGCTTGTGTGTGTGTGTGTGTGTGTGTGTGTGTGTGTGTGTATGTTTGTGTTCACACTCAAGCCCCTAACCACTGTGATTCAGAAGCATCCCTGCCTGCTTTCTCTACATTGCTGTAATCATAAGTTAATACTGTGATTGATAAGCACTCATATGTATTTTTTTTGTGTGTGTGTGTGTGTGTGTGTGCTCTGCAAAGCGTTTAGGACCTTGCAATCATAATGTCACAGTGCTCTTTCTGATAGCCTTTTGCTTTCTCACCCACTCTCTCTCAAGGATGTTTGCTTTTATGTGTGCACATTGCATTAAGGTCAGTGTGTGTGTGTGTGTGTGTGTGTGTGTGTGTGTGTGTGTGTGTGTGGATCAGGACCAGTGTGTGGGTATCAGACCTTGATCTTTAGTTAAGGCTCGAGGCATCTGTTGCACACTGTCAATATTGACCTTGGTAGTGCATCAGTCTGTGTGTGTTGTTACTATGAGAGCTCTCCCCCTAGCAGTCTGTGATCTGCAGAATGGAGTGTTCCTGCTGTTAATGTATGGCGTCACTCTTCACACCCACACTATTCCCCACCATCCTCCAGCCCAGACGTTATTACACACCACACATCTGCAAAGCCCCCGCATGCATCCTCCAGCATGCACTCCTAATGGTGAGAATCCTATGACATCTCATAAACTATACAGCACGCATGATAATACATGGTGGGTGATTTTATACACTGCTGCTATCAGAACTCAGCCAGGATTTATAAGGCAATATCGCAAGTCAATACAAAAACTATTAGCAAAATGTCTGCAGTGTGCTACATCTATTCTTCATCTGCCAAGATTTTCATAAACTAGTATTTTCACCATCTGAAATTATTATTTATTTATTCGATAGCTGTGAAGCTTTTTTTTTTTAAAGGTGCAATAGAAATACAGTGTCTTCTTCTTCTTCTTCTTCTTCTTCTTCTTCTTCTTCTTATTATTATTATTACAATGATGGCTTAAGAGTTAATGCTCTGGGTTACTAATCAGAAGGTCAGGGGTTTCAAGGCACTTAGACAGGGGGTCTGATCCAAGGACATTGTATCACGGCTAACCCAGCACTCTGAACCCAACTTCCTAACAATATGGAATATCTCAACAAGGAATTGCTGTAATATAAATATTTTACAAATAAAGGCTTTGTTCTGGTCAGGCTTGTAGTGGATATGGAACCAATTCTGGGAATGTTGAGTTGTAAGTAGGGCTGCCGAAGTTAAAGCAATAATAAAGCATTAACGCAATCTCAAATTATCGCTATTAAAAAAAATAGTGTCGTTAACGCAAATTCTAATTTGGCCCTGCGATTCACCCGTAGTTCATGTTGAGGCTTGTC
>JAOVVF010000025.1:17510946-17523122 GCA_028565595.1 Duopalatinus emarginatus
CCAATTTGCCAACGTTTATATTTCTCTCCACTTAAAGAACTTCATGTAAAATTATATATATCAAATAAGTGTTCATGTGTGTGTGTGTGTGTGTGTGTGTGACAGAATTTGTTGACATGATATTGTTTAAGTAAACAACCAAATTCATGGGGTTTGTGAACAGATGCATTGTCATGCTGTAACAGGTTTGGCCCTCATAGTTTAAGAAATCTATGCAACAACATACAAAGACCTTAAAGAAACCTGTGTGTGTTTTTTTTCTGGCAAAATTCATATATGTATTATGGTTGGGTGTCATATTTTTGGACGTATGGTGTACAACAAGTCTGCACAGCAAGTCAGCTCTTCTTATGAACTACCTCTTCTTTTTCTCTGCTGAAATTAATAAGAAAAAAAACATGTAGCTTGTTATGTTAAAGAGAAACCAGAAATTACTGAGTCCTCTGTACTGAAAACTTTCCAGAGGTGGAAAACTTAAAATTTTAAATGTGCAAAGGTAGTCAGTAGTATAAAGTGTGAAATGATATGCAAATGATATTCTGTACAGTTGTGTTGTACCTTAGGTGTTCGTATGGAGGTATTAGGTAAGTATGGAGTTACTTGAACATTGCACAGTATATATTGAGTTTTTTTTTTTCTCTCATGTAACTCTGTGATTAAAGTTTCATCTGGTTTTAGTAGATCATTTTCCTACTAAACACTTTTGCATAATTTTTGTACATCCGGTGTATAAAGCCGGATACACCTTTTTCACTATATCTTATAGGTGTACACTGAATACATGTTTTTTAAGCCCTTCAGTGTGCCTGGAGAAAAACACAGTCCAATACATCCTGCTGTAATGAATGCACTCCTGGAGACTGAAGGTCAGTGTTATAGTTTTCCAGAAAGTCTAAAGAATATTGTGTGTGTGTGTGTGTGTGTGTGTGTGTGTTCGTTTATATGCTTTTCTTTTACTGTATCACTTCCAGACTTCATATTGAGGTCAGTGTTTATAGTTATAGTGTTCTTAAATGTATAGAGATTATGTAGCTAGCCTCACCACAACCCATTTATCCAACAGCCAACAGCCACAAAACCATGAATTTATAACATCACTATATATCCTCTTTACTGTCTAACTACTGTGTATATTGTTTTCACACAGATTTTAAAGGATAGCATCCCTGCACAGAGCTGGAAGTCATATTAAAGGGCAGTATTTATGATACACATGGCAGCAGAGTAATGCCTTCATATCTCAGCAGCGGGCTGGCACTGGAGCCGCCTTTAAAACAAGCCTTTGATCCTTCCTCAGTAGTAAAACATCCAGTGAAATGGTCTCAATACAGCTACATAATATCTGAAAACTAGTAACTTAGTTATTATTGGAGGAGTTGGGGGGGCTTAGTCTTTTCAGTTTTTGGGTAAAGATCAGAAAACATTTTTAAAATATGATTAATTGGGTTGCCGTTTGGATTTGGAGTCTCTGGAGGCAGTATTATGATCTGTGGTTGCTTTAATTGGTCAGGTTGAGGATCAACAAAGTTTTTTTGGCAATAAAATTAAGTCAGCTGAATGTACTGAATGAGTAGGTTATAATTCAATTCAATTCAATTCAATTTTATTTATAGAGCACTTTTAACCATGGACATTGTCCCAAAGCAGCTTTACAGAAATAATGAAAAGGGTCAAATATACAAATATAACATCATAGGGATTTTTTTTTTCCCCTGATGGCACAGCCATATTCCAGGACAACAATGACATGATTCATCAGGCTCAAATTGTGAATTGGCCACACAGAGACCTAACCTTAACTCTATTGAAAGGCTTTGGGATGTGCTGAAACCCATAGAACCTTTACAGAATGGTGCGACTCTCCCATCACAAACAAGATCTCCGGGAAAAAATGAATGCAACACTGGACAGAAATAAATGTTATAATGTTGCATAATACTGTTTAAAAAATGCCCATGGATGTGTGGCTTAATCAAAGCTGAAGGTGATCAACAAAAAAACTAAATATTAAACTGTTTGATTTTTTTTTTTTGGCCAGGAAGTGTATTTTTCACGTTTGTACACAAAAGTCAAAAAGTCAGAATTCACTAGCAGTAATCACACATTTGTGGTCACGTCCACAACTGCAGTTTTAAGCCAGCAGACAGCTTGCATAATCCTCAGCACACACTGCGGTCCAACAGCTGTAACTGCTTTATTTTTGCACTTAAATATAAGTACAGTACAGCAATGCTAACAACCAGTTAGCATTTTTACCTGATAAAAGTAACTACAATTTTACCATGACTGTTTAAGATATATTTAAATAAATTACTTTAACATTAAATGGTAATGGAATAATATATGTAAAGTGAGGCTGTGGTGCATGCCGGGATGCAGTACACCACTAAAGGAGCTCCGTCTGTATACTAGAATATCTGACCAGAGTAGTATGTCATCCAGGTACCTGTAGTACACTACAGAGCTCCAGTCTGGTCGCATACTATATACTTCTTTTAGGCAGATTTAGTATGTGAGTAATATATAGTATGCCATTTTGAATACAGCCATGGTCTCAGTGTTACTGATTAGTGTGTAGTGAGTAATGTTGGCTGATCACCATTCTAAGTATTGCTAATCCCTTTGGTGTGTATGCTATGCTGGTTTTAAAAAATAAAACCAGAAAATCTGCATTAAAATAACCAGTACTAAACTGTAGTGTCAGTAATGCATGAAACACAGAGGATCACACCAGCTAAGAAATTAGCAGGTCTTTTTCAACACTGCATTAGGACTATAGTAGTCATGTATAGTTTGATTCAGCTCGTCTCTTTTATGCTTTTTAGCTGACAATGACAGCCTAATTGCATGTGGGAGCATTTCTGTCTTACATTTCTAAAAATGCAGACATTTCTGTTACTTTTCCGTTCATGTATTTATTCGTTTATCTTAAGTAACTGCTTAAATGTTTCCATGGAGACTTCTTTTTAACATCTTAGCTATTCGCTTGTGTGAATGCAGAGACGTGTTCTCTGAGCTATGTGAGGCAAGTGGGGTTAGTTACCAGGATAGAGATAAATATTTGTAATAAAGCCCGGACATAGTGGATATATTAATAAAGCAGTGATGCTGGTTTTTTTTTTTGCATCAATGTATGTTTGAAATGTCTTGCTAATGTAGGCTAACCATTATTGAGATATATTTTGAAAAACAAATAACTAATGCTACTTTGTTAATCTGATGGTAGAGTAACATTTTGAAGTAATAGCCACAAGTTAAATACATACATAAAAATAAAAAATTGGTGCTGTCATAGTCTGCTCTTTTTGTTTCCTCCACTTAAATGTAGCTTGTGCTTGATCTCACTTCCGGAGAGGCTACAGAGGCTAGGCCTAACCATCCTAAACATTTTCAAAGCTAGCATTCTAGCACACTGGTGTACTAGCATATTAGCTCAAGAAAAGCAGCAGTGGCTCCAGTTAGCGGCAAACAGAGGCTACCGCTGCTAAGCTTTTCCTAAACAGTCTGTATTTCCTCAGCTAGCATGCTGGTATCTTGGTGTACTGGCACATTAACACAAGAAAAGTAGCAATGGTTCCAGTTAAAAGCAAACAGGAACCAAATCTTTTTTTAGCGCTGACACTTTAGCTTTCTGG
This sequence comes from Duopalatinus emarginatus, assembly GCA_028565595.1. Lineage (NCBI taxonomy): Eukaryota > Metazoa > Chordata > Actinopteri > Siluriformes > Pimelodidae > Duopalatinus > Duopalatinus emarginatus. The sequence goes on from JAOVVF010000025.1 coordinate 17,514,582, forward strand.
TAAGTTACAATACTGACAGGTGCTGAACCGTAACAGTATGGTATGCCAAAGTAAGAGTGCCATGTCAAAGTAGTGCTAATAATAATGTTTCAACTGTGCTTTTAAAATGTTGAATATTCAATAAAGCAATTCTTGCTCTTTTGCCCCAGGCTTATCAAGACACTATAAAATTATATGAAATTTAAATGTTGCATTGTTTACACCCATAATTCACACTATATTCAATATTTTTTTTTTTATAAAAGAACATTTATGAAACATCTGTCTATGAATCATTACACATTTAAAAAAAAAACAGCAGAAGCTGTGAGCAAACAGCTTATTTTATGTTTTCAAGTTCAAACAGCATATAAAATTAATTAAGATTTTCACTCTTTCAGACTAAAATTTTTCAGTTAAATATCTGCTTTAATGACACGTCTTTCCTGTATATTTAATATTACTGGGAATTTTTACAACTTATATCTTAGGCAATAACTTCAATAAAGTGTGATGTGACATGTCAAAATGTAGTCACAAATTAAAAGCTGTTAAATTTCTGGTTAAAAAAAAAAGATCCTGATAAACTTTCATCTGCATGTGAACTCCATTTATAGTTAATGGCCCTGGGCCATGTCTGAGAATGGCATGACATCATAGCTAGATGGCTATGCAAACACAGATAAGCTTATCTGTAGTTCCAACAGAGATGTCCAACTTGTGCCCTGTGTTGAACCGTTAACCCGGCCTGTCCACAGCTACAGCCTACGAGAGCATAAGAGTACGTGTGCTCTCTCTTCAGAAGTTGGGTTTTTTGCAAAGTTGTTTCTCAGTCAATATATCTACTTCCTCTTCTTCTACCTCTTCTTCTCCTCTTGTGTTCCGCTTGCTGTTGATGCTTTCGTATGCGTATCACGTCCATGTGTTCTTGCCTCTAGGCAGTATTTGGAGCACATACAAAAGGCCACATCTGCTGAATCCTTGACTGGAATTTGTGTGTGCAATCTGGGATATATTCAGACCTGAACTTGTGCAACCATCTTATGAAACTCCTAAAGAACATGCAGCAGCTCATTTAGCTACTGGTGCTTTAGTTACCGCTGGCTCATATTCAGTTACTATATTCATATTATATGGCCAAGAATGTAGTACATTGCTGACTTTGTCTATTTTTAAAGGGCCAGGCTTGGATCACTATCGAAATGTAATCGAATCTATGCTACGATGCTAATGTTTCCAAAAGCGCTGAGGCAACATTTTCTCCGATAAATATGGATGATGATTTAGCAGCTAGACTATTGCAGAATCTATTATGCATCTGATACCATATCCATGCCCTGTCATGGCTGTGTACGTGTCCTCCTACACATAGACACACAAACAGATTGCGCAAAAACTCTGGCTTCGGTTTTACATTTATTCATTTGGCAGCTGCATTTTGTTCAGATTGATTCACGACTGACAAAGGGTAGAGTCAAAGCAGCTCAAAGGCCCTTTGAAGGTTCTCCAGTAGTCCAGGGATTTGACCTCACAAACTTATGATCAATGCCACTTGTGGTCAACAAGGCAAAAAAGAAAAAAGATGCAGCATTATAAAATATAATGTCTCTACACTGGACAAGGAAAAGCTAACCTCACAATAATATTCATGTTTTTTTTAAAGGCAACCAGTCCTAACAAGATCAGTCCCGGTGATCTGGTCCTCAACATATATGTTAGCTAATTACTTATTGGCTCTAAAGACCAATCATACAAATTTGATGAAAAATCTTTATTGTTATTTTCATTTATATAAAATCCTATATTTTGTATTTAAAATTTGTAAATTTGATCATTTGTTTATCACTGCCTTCTTCCTTCCTTCTAGAGTTGTTATCCCTGCTGCTTGTGAATTTTGTAATTACCTAAAATGAGGGAAAAAAGGGTTAATGCATATGTAAACTTGACTATATAAGAACCCAATAACACCCCCCACCCCCTAAAAAAAGAATAAAATGTAATGTGAGAAAATGTAAATATAAGTTGACAGACTGAGCAGACATTCAGATTAATCATGTTACCCAGTGTGTGTTCATTATTGAGGTTAAAAGTAGTGTTACCTTTCGGTTTGTGCATAGCATTAATTAGGTACATTACTATTTATGTCAACGGAAGGTCTTCAGAAGAATATCAAGATAAACATGTATGTATTTATGTGTGTGTACTGCACTTTGAACATTCTTTTCTCAGCTATTTTGAAATGGAAAGAGAGAGAAATACAGAGAAAGATTGTCAATCAGAAACCCAAACTGAAATCTGTTTCTATTTTAATGTGAGAAATATATGATGCATTTTGCCTATGATGGCACTGACACTAATTGATTATTGAAAAAAAAACGAACAAAAAATTTTCGCTATTTTGATTTTCTCTTATTTCAATTTTATCCTGACGCCCCTGATGTCACCCAGTAAGCTGAACCACATAGGACACAAATACAGTTTCTATGTGGAACGTTCCTGTGTATGTGCATGTTCATCTGTGTGGGCTAGGTAAAAATCTTGTTCAGTACCAGTCAGAAATATGGACACAAGACTGACATTTTCCATGATCTAAAAGACATTTTGATCTGAAGGCTGATGCTTGAGAATCGCTCTGTAGACAAATTTTGACGTTTAATATTGACTCTAATGACAACAAAAGAATCACATTTTAAAAATAGCCAGCTGATAAGTTCAAGCATACAGCATGTCCTCAGAGTTGTTTAATGAATATGAATATGAATTATTATATGAATTTTATGGTGGACAGAGTCGCAAGAACTCAGATCTAGATTCTGTCTCTGTTAATAGATCTGATGCCCTCTTATTCGTATAAGTATAAGTAAGCATGATTTGCTTAAAGTGGTTCTTTGCCAGATTGATAGATTGATCACCAAAAATTCAAATGATCAGGAATGCATGAGATCATAATTTCCTCTGTTGTCTGCGTCGGATGGGGTTTCCTTCTGCCCTGTCAATTAGATCACAACCTTGACATCTGGGAGCTCATATATACAGGCAGAGCCAAATTAGTGCCTCTAGTGTATCGGTCCTGCGATTCAAAAAGATGCCCTCAGTCAGCGTGACATTCCTGGAACATTCCTGAACTGGCAGTTATTAGATTGGGAGAGATACTGGGTTAATAATTTAGGCATTATTTTTAACCTTTTATCTGAATTTGTAGTTGCACAGGTTTATTATACTACCACTAATTTACATTTATGGGTTGGGCAGTGTTTTTTTTTTTATTAGCACAGTTGTGTGTGTTTTTATCAAAACTTATTTCCTTACTTTAGACAAAAGATCTGTTCTGTAACCCAATAGTCCGATCTCAAGTAGAGTGTAAGCTGAAAAATGTAGCTAGATTAATGTATCATCATTCATAAATTTATAATCAGAGCCTGGTATATAAGTGAAAAATCAAACAGGTTTAAATTTTTTTTTAATTGTGTGTGTGTGTGTGTGTGTGTGTGTGTGTGTGTGTGTGTGTGTGTGTGTATCTTATAAGCATACTTTGACCTTGTGAGGACAAAAAAAACCCACATAAGAGCTGGTCCCCATGAGGAAAACATATTATTGCTGTTTTTTAACAAAAATATAACAATGCAAGAGCCATTTTTTCATTACTCAGGACAGGTTTAGGTTTAGGCATAGCATTAATTACCTGCACTAATAATTATGTCATGTGAGACCAACAAGAATTGTAAGACAAATGTGTGTGTGTGTGTGTTTCTGATCGTTTGTCTCTGTGTGTTCCGCCTTGGCAAACTATAGGCAAAATGTGCACGTGTCACATGATTATTCCCTGTTGAGTCACCTACCCTACAACGGTGAAGAATTCTGCGCTCTACATCTAATGATTCCTCCTCCTGGGCCCATATCTGTGTGTTTGTGCGTCTGTGTGTATTCCACTGAAATTGAGTCGAGCTAGCCTCTGAAAGAGTTACCCTTCAACTGAAAGAGTGGTTAGTCCCTGTACACAGTATTTCCAGCATCAAAACACAAACAACTCTTTTAAAAAAAGAGAAAATAAAAACCTTCCAAAAAAGGAGTGGGTTTGTCTTCCTCTGTCTGAACATGGTTTCTGTATTAATTAATTATGTGGAATTAATTTTGGCATAGACAAATTAATTTGGAACTGATCCAGATCTTCTCACCCTAAGCCTTAGACATGTCCTAACCTGCCTGTTCTGAGTCAGCAAAACAGCATGTCTGGACATGTCTTTATTCTTATTAAGGTTCATTCTGAGCTATTGACTCACACTGTACCCTGGAGTGCTACTGTTGTCTACTACAATTAGAATTTGACAAATAATGGTAATTGAGAAACTTGTCCTTGGAGACAGTGGACATAGATAAAGGTTAAAGAGAAAAATCACTTATAAGTCATTAAGTAAGTAAATCATTAACTTAGTGGTCACCCTTAACTTTATTTTTTTAAATATAATTAGCTTTTATGCTATTTTACAGTTAGCAAGACTGTAATAAAAATTAAAGACTTGGTACAAAAGAATGCATTTGGAAATTTTCTTCAATGGCCAATTTTCTAGTACATTTCTAGTAATACTAAATAGGCTTCCGTCCTGGAATGCCACAGTTTGGTAATTTTCCTGTATAAAGACATCTGATTCATCAGGCAATTTAATCATCAAACTTATTAAATGCATAAACACAGAAAATTAACACACTGTGCTGGACTTATGTGGGGTGCAGCTAAATTGGTAGCCCATAACTGCACCTGTTCTATTTTACATATAACATGCATTCTGTGAATATATGTTTGCTACAGTTTTGCACATATATAGTATAGTTGCTAATTGTAACTTATAACTTTACTCTGCTGCTATCAAGGCATCAGCCATGCCACAATCCAGTTGGGACTCCAACTCCCAGAGTTCCAAGTGGCCAACTAAGATGGCCATGTCCAATGTTGAAATTCTTACATAATCTTAGTCCCCTGAATTTTAGTTGTTTTTTCCCCACCCATGTTATGTTCCGTTGTTTGCATTAATTGCGATATGTTCACCTCATATGTTTAAGTTTACCTTGTTTCTGTTCTATCTAAATCTTGATCTCTGTGTCGAGAAGTAATTGAGTTCCTTGTGTGCACATACTGAGCTGTAGTTGTGTCCAGTTGTATTCTGACCCAAGCTCACGTTTTTGACCCTGTCTGTGCCTTACCTAGTCTGTTTGCTGATCGCCTGACCTAGTGCCTGTTTTTTGGATTCTGATTCTGGACTGTGTAGTCAGACTATGTCTACCTGATTTAAATAATGCACATGCAGTCGTGTCCTCACCCTGTTTTGGACAGTATTTCTACACACCACTTTACAGGTGCTATATTGTCTTTTGTCTTATACACTCTATTGTCTCTAGTCTTTTGCTATTTAACTGAAACATTCTACCTGCAATGAATAAATGAGATTTCATCTTAACCTAATCAATTATCTCGTCTTGTCTTATTTCTCTGACCTTAAATCATTGTTTCAGAAGTCTATTACTTCTATACAATTAATGTAGACTTGAATCATATAAATCATACCAAGCTTATTATGGTTTAATGTAATTCGGGTCCTTATGGGAATTTTGACCATATTGCTAATTTTGACTATTTACACATGCCTCAGATGTTTACCTCATCATCATTTCCATTACTCAGTAATGCGGTCCTGCGTTTACCATGTCCAGAGACCTCAATGTTGCAGTAATTATATTCTCATTAACAGTAGATTTTGTCAAAGCACTTCTCCCGGCTCACTTTACAGCTAATTACCATTTTAGTAACAAGCAGCCTTGTTTTTGAGACACAGACAGTTGTAATAGGTTCCTCCTGATTCGACATTAGCAACACCAGATGAGGCAGAGTGCCCTGGAACGGCAGGTATTAAAATACAGTCTCTAAATCTAATTTATGAAGCTCCCTCAGGGCTGTGAACTCATGTCACATAAATAGGGAAAGAATTGAGTGTCACCTCCAAGGTAGAGGTCGACACATTTGACATACGAAGCCTCATAGAAACTGTCTCTCTCGCTCTTTCTCGCTCTCCCTGTCTATCTTTCTGACACCTGACCTACATGACCTGAATCAGACTTACTCAGCTCGGCAGCAATTAATGAGGGAGATTTATTTATTTTTTTGCTGTGGTGGCATGATACCACTGGTACATAAGATTCCCAGCAGCAGCTCCCATCTTCACCTGGATCATTGACTCTTTAGTAATGAGCTGTAACCAGTTTAATTAATGAAAGACCAATTATGTATGATTAGCTAGGAAAATATGCAGCTTCACCTAGGGCATATCTAGGATATAAACTCTGTTCCTGGAATAGGCCTGCTGGGCATATCACACCTATACAGTCCGTAAAACAGTAAGGTGAAATGTCTTGACTTGTTTTCAACTGTGGAAAACCCAGACCTGGAACCAGACTTATAAAGCAAATGCCAGGCACAGCAAATAACCAGTAAATGACAATAACACTAAATTAATATTGTTAATTGTGTATTTTCTTACAAATAAAAAATAGCTATAAAATACTATAGCATATTAAGCAATGCATGCCCCGTTTTTTTTTTTTCTTTTTTTTGCTAGATAAATTCTCTGTAGACCTCACATAGCTCTCACGACACACACGTTGGCATTCAGAGTGTTTTAGACAGAACAAGCTTGAAGAGGCACAGACATGCCAATGATCATGTGTTTTATCTGCCGAAATGTCAGACAATAATGCAATCTAATGTCACATATCCATGTTAATAGTATAAAACTGACAGGAACCAGAAATTCAGTGCTTTTTGAAGAGATGGTTATGGAAATCTCTGTCTATGTTGAATACCACACACTGCCTAAAGTTGCATTTTCTTCTCATTTGCTGCCTTGTTTTTTATGTTTTGTTCTCTAGCTGATGCACAAACTGTAGTCTTTCAATTTGGTTGTACTTGTGTAGTGCCTTGAATGGTAGACAATTTGTATTTGGTAGACATTATCACAAAACAGATTTGCAGAAATGAAATGAATTACAGAACAATAGCATGTTGATCTGACAACAAGAAGCATAAATACATATCTGTTTTTTATGCCCTCTTTTTCACTGCATGTACTTTAAAATGGCATGGGCTATTTTTCCTTTAATCAGCTTTGACTTGGTAGCATCTAGACAAATCACCATAGCAATGTTTACATGAACTATTCTGCCCTGGTCTGCAGCATCCATATCAGTCATTATCTGTTGGACATTACTGCATTTTAGACTTTGTTGTTGTTGTTGTTGTTGGTTTACTATCATAATATATGTGAGATTGATACAAACCATGTCTCCTCTTCCTTCCCATTCCCACTTTTCATTCTTCACCATGTGCTGTACTGGTAGAAATGGAATATCAATAACAATGCTTCGGAGCTTCAGATGCTCTCAAATAGACAGTATAGATGGTGCAATGTAGGCAAAAGGACACCTACAGAATTATGGAGCACAGAATAAATGCATAAGACACTGAGTCGGTTGATTTGGTGTTTTGCAATGTTAAACTTCACTGGTGAATACTCCCTTAGGCCATGCTTTGTAGAAAATTATATATAGGTTAATTGTGCAAGTTGTTGAAGTATACAGAATATACAGAAGCCTAGAAATAGTTCCTGGGAGCTGTTAAAATTGCGTAAACATCAGCAGCTTTGGAATTAAGGGCAAGGACTGTTACTAAATCTCATCATAGCTTAAACTGAAAAAAGGATTGAGGAAGAAGTAATGAGATTGCACAGCAGGAAGCAAATTCAGATTAAACCAACACATTTTAAGTGTGTCAACTCATTATTCATCTATGCCCTAGTTCAAGTCTGTTTTCATGGCTGTCTACACTCACTGTCCACTTTATTTAGGACACTCATACACCTGCTTATTCATGCAATTATGTATTATGTATTGATGATTGGAAAAACATTATGTGGTCTTTTTGTAGTCTACTTGGTTTCAGTGAGTGTATGTAGACTAAGATTCTTAGTCTTGACTGATAGAAGTGGAAACTGATGTGGTCTTCTGTCGTTGTGGCCCATAATAGTTTGATGTAGTGAGAAAGTGAGTATTTCGCAAAGTTGCAAATAGTTATGATGTAGCCTTTCTGTTTGCTGAAATCAGTCTGGTGAGTCTCCTTTGACCTCTCACATCAACAAGGTCTCACTGGATGTTTTTTGTTTGTTTTTCACATCAATGTGTTTAAACACTGTTGTGCAAGAAGTTGCTCCCAGCAGTTGCTGAAATACTTAAACCAGACCATCTACTACAAAATAAAGTCACTGAGGTCAAATTTTCCCCCAGTCTGATGTTTGATTTAAACATTAACTGGAACTTTTGACTTGCATCTGCATGACTTTATGTATTGTGTCACTGCGACATGATTGGCTGATTGGATCATGCTGTATAAATGTCCTGAATAAAGTGGCCTGTGAGACTATGTCTTAGTTCAAATTAGTTTTCTTCCTGCTCATCCTATATATATCCTTCACAAACTTTATTTATTTATTGTACTATTATACTTCAAATCCATATATA
>JAOVVF010000025.1:17526381-17557828 GCA_028565595.1 Duopalatinus emarginatus
TTGTATTAGTTCATTTTAATATATCAAATAATTTTAAATTTTTGAACTGACATTCTTTTTACTGTACTATTAAAGTTCAACTAAAAAAAATATTCGTATCAGTATTATAGTCACTCTAAAAGGTCAAATCATACTTCCCCAGTAGTGCCTTAGTGCCCAACAGATCACTATAATGGTCATATAAGTAAACATGCTCATCAAGTTTCATGACTGTAGGTCAATGCTAACCCAGTCAAATGTTTGCTGTAATCTGACCAATAGTGGCCAACTAATTCAGTCATCAAAGGCAAATCCAGTGCAGGCTAGCATGAGGATACAGCATCCAAAATTTCAATCAGATTTACTGTTACAGAGATGTTGGTATTTGAATTTTTGTTAGATGCATTAAAACTGACTGCTTCTTGTTGTTGTTTATTTTGTTGAAGGTTTTTGTAGGTTTAAAAATAATGACATTGTATTAATTTGTAATTTACAAGCTGCTGCCATTGGTAAAGCCAACAATCCCTTATTTAACAAAAACAAACAAACAAAAAAACCCACATAATAATTCACCTGCATAATATAACATAACAAATTTTCCACAAACCAATAGTAACCAAGTCTATCAAGGTTGTGTATTTGACCCATTACCACTTACCGTTACTCTCTAGTGTGCAACATAAGCATTATGGCCTTGATGATTTTAAATTTAAACAGGTATGGTTGGAGTATCTTTCAAAGAGCTTGTTTTTTTTTTTTTATATAATTGAAGAACCATTCGTTAAAAACTTAAAATGTACCTGTATTTTGAGTACTGTCTTTTCAAAGGGTGTTGTGAACTGAATACAAACACACAAGCCACTACATTCCACTCCATTACAACCAAACCCTGCACCTCTCTCTCTTTCTCTCTCAATCTCTGTCTGTCTCTCAGTAAACTAACCTTTCTTCAACCAACTCTAAGTCCTTGAGGCAGGTTTACTCTTTCACAACAAGTAAAACACTTTCAAACAGAAGTGCTCAGAAGAGACTCCTTGTTATTTCTTATTCTGTTTAAATGCAGCAAAGGATCATTCAGACATGTCAAGAATGTCAGGGAAAAATAAGTATGTTGAAACAGCTAGTCTGCCTTCATTTTCAGACTCTACTGAATGCATTTCAATGAGTGTTTTCAGCATAAATAAGAAAATGACAGCCCAGGGCACATTGAATGCCTAGAGCAAAGTGTATATGCATGTATATACATAACACATACATACATACATACATACATACATACATACAGTGAAGTAAAATACTACAGAAAAAGATGACAATCCTACACCTAATACCTGAAATCATTTCCTACATACATAATAATCTGTCAGCATCCTATGTTGCTGTGGCCGCTAAAGATCCGATCAGAAACTGTATGTTAATGATAAAGTATATATAATGGACTGTTCAAACAAAGAGGAATTAGTATATGTGCAAAGGTTACACCCTTCACACATATACACCATACACAGGCATAGGTATATATTTCAACCATGTCCCAAGGTGTTACATGACATGTTACAAGTGATTCATTTGAACACTGTTCAAATCTCTGTAATCTACCATCTCTGTAGTCTAATGGTTACAACCTTCAGGCTCAAAGAGTACAATAGGGTGACATAACGAACAGCAGTGTATTTTAGAGGGTTGCCTGTTGATCTGGATATTGCAATGAGTGCCAAGTATATAACGTGACGTACAGTGAACGAGGTAGGTAGGTAGTAGAACTACTGCATTTGGGCTGTCAACAAACAAAATAAGTCTATCATGTATTGTGCAGCCTACAATTAACAGTGCCCTTTAGTCTATACCACTGTAAGCATCTGCAAAATGTTCCCCCTTTCCAAATGACCAGTCAACCGCTTTAAATAAATCACTGTCCTATCCACAGCAGGTGCAGTCTGTATTACAATCCCTGGTTTATAAGAGCTTAAAACGTTAATCCAGTAGATTTTGGTTCTCAAACTACTGGTCTAGTCATGACTCAATAGAAACACTGAAGAAACATACCAGTAGGTGCCATTTGTCCAAATAGGATCTCTCTCTCTCTCTCTCTCTCTCTCTCTCTCTCTCTCTCTCTTTCTCTCTCTCTCTCTCTCTCTCTCTCTCTATCTTCAATGAAGGCACAGTGCATGTTAAATTTCAGCTCAAAAATCTGTGAGTAAAAAGTAACTAATCATAATGCACCACAGTGATACTGATACTAGTGGCAGATGTTCATGTGTTGGGGGATTAACTCAAGCACCAGCACACAAGGTCACAGAAAAAAAATCTGCTGTGTGTCTTAAAGTAGGATGTGTTTGGTTTTGGTTTGTTAAAACCACTATTTTTACAGTTTCTTTGGTCTGCAGTAAGGAAAGAGGATCTCAGATCAGGCTAATCAGTGTTTCCATGCAGAACATGACTGTCCTTTATTGCACATCTCAAGACTATCAGCAAAGCAACCATATGACATGTAAATATGTAAGACCATAGGCCAATAGGTTATGACCTGTAAGCTATTTGTCGCATGGGCATCAGTTCCAACATGCATCACTGGGTTCAGACTTCCACCTGCAGTCCAATTGCTTCAGGAAAATGTGTGGGGTTGGTATTGGAAGGCACCCCACTGCGTAGGCTATTCTGGCCAGAACTACGTGGGAATGACACTAGCCTAACCATGTACATAGATAGATAACAGGTCATAGATATGTACATAGATAGATCAAGGATTTAGACTAATACGTTTATACAACCAGGTATAAAGTTGAGTAATTTTTTTACAAGCTTTTTATTAATTTGCAATATGCAGTACTGTGCAAAAATCTTAGGCACATGCACAAAAATGGTGTAAAGGTGATTTAAAAAATAATTCAATTAAGTCTGTGTTAGGTGTGATTTCTCTTTGCTTGTTTTTAATACTAGTACAGTTTATGTAGTCTTATAAGAAAATTAGATTATTAGTTTTACTGAGAAATTTGGACAATCTGCCACAGTTCTTCTGGAGGATTTGTCTGTCACACTTGCTTCTTTTTGCCTGCAAAACTCAGGAGGCTTCATTATTATTATTTGTTTGTTTGTTTTTTTGAAAGTAAGCTTTCTTTACTGGCATTTTTGTTAATGTTTGGAAATCTATAATGTTTTTGTACTGACTTAATAATGAAGAATTCACAATAAATAAATATCTTTAAGAAGATTTGTGCAACACTTGCGTAAAACTTACTACTAAACTTGGCCACTGTTTGTTATAAAAGAAATCACTAATTGACTTACCTATAACTAGTTTCCTATGTCTGGTGAAATATAAAATATATCTTATCAGGCTTAATAACAAAACACAAACCTACAAACTACTTATTTCACAAAATATAATATTATCTTAACATTAACTACTTCCTATTGATCTTGGCTGTAGTCTTATTCATTTATGTTTATATTAATCATACTATGAATCTGGCCACTCATCTTAATTTTATAATTTACACTGAAGTACCAGAAAAACTGGTATACCAGTCTAATACTTTGTAGATCCCCCAAGGGGTATGGACTCCACAAGCTTGTGTAAATATTCTGTAGGCAATAAACACCATACCTCCTGCAGAACGGTCCACAATACTGTTGTATTCCAAGGTGTAGGATTTCTGTGTTCCAAAGCGCATTGCATGGCATCCCAGTTGTGTTCGATAACGTTGAGATATGGTGACCTCGGTGGGAATAGCAAAACCTCAAACTCTATCTACAATCTAGATACGTGTGGTGGTGCGTTGTCCTGTTGGAAGATGTCCTGTTGAAACAAACTTATCAGAATGAATGCAGGACATAAACGGGTGTCAGAAAGGAGGCACATCTAGCATTCATCTGTCAAAGACGTTTGTAGATGTACCAGGGGACCCATGGCATACCAGCTAAACAAACCCCATACCATTAAGGAACCACCACCAGTCTGTACCTGTTTTACTGACACTTTATTGTAAAGTTATCCAAGCAGGTGTTAGCTTGTTAAAAACGTTGCTAGCTATTGATGCCAAATAACGAGCAATTGCAGCTTTGATTTCCTTATTAGCTTTGATTTCCTTATTTTTTAAATGCAGCACTTATTAGTGTGAAAATGATCAGGCACCAGTGACAATAATAACAGTTACCAGTGACCTTAGTTGCCTACGTCTTAACAACACTCTCATATACATGAGCTCATTAATGTCAGTTTGAGATCAGTTTTAATTAATCAGCCATCCAATTAACATGATGCTGTTAGAGTGACTCATTACAATCTTCAGAGGATTCAAGGCAAGTGGTTGGTGCTGTACACACTGTGGCACGGTCTCCACATTTTCTTACTGCAATTTTGTACATACTCTGGAAGTGAAGTAATGGAGGGTCGGCTATTTGGATGTACATGTTCACATTTTGGTAATTTAGTTTCAGTGTGAGAGAATTGGTTTGGAACACATTTCTGCTCTCCTTATCTCTAAGTTACTCCAGAAAAAGCCAGCCAGAGTTCAGTTTAATTTGTAAAGCATATTCTCCCTTTTTCCCTGTGAACAAAAATATGAGTCACTCATAAATAGGCAGCTCTGGCACAAATACACTCAGTACTTTAATAGGTGACTGTATGCGAATTTGCCCTGGTAGTCTATTGCTCTGGGAAGGCTCTGCTAAGAGAAAAATGATCCTCCGCAATGTTCCCACGTCGACATCACCTCCCCGCTGCTATGCATACTAATGTCAGCATTATTTGTGCTCTGTGCTGACATCAGAGGATGCCAGTCAGTCACGAAGTCTTCACCACACGGCTTCAGAAACGATGGCCTTGAGGCCGCATGGTTGCCATGTTTCAGCCTTCCTTCAGTACGTATACTGCTGCTGGTGTTACATATCTGCTCGTGAAATGAAAACTGTTTAGTGAGTACTGAAATTATATACTAATCACTTGATATCCCTGAGGTCTTTGGGTATTATTATTAGTGTCTGGTTAGATATACAAATAGACAAACCAATTCCCTATGACGCTTAATAAAAAATAGCTACCTATTACCAATAACATATTATTAGCTGCCAACATGGTGTATATAATGTGATACTTTTTAGTATATAATATAACCAACTATAAGAGCATTTCTAAACACTCAACACAAGCTATTTTGAAATGCTTTGCAGTTGTATTGTCTAATATCATGTTTTTGAATGTCTGTGAGTCCCATATCATGGCTAGGTTCTGTTTGGTTTCACTGTGGTTAATCATTGCCAGAGACTTGATGTCTGAAGGACCTGGAACACATTATGCCATGCCAGCCTCTTAGCAATGCAAATAACTGATAGGCCTTGTCCTGTCACTGTTGATTTTTCCTCCTGTGATTTTTCCATAATTATCACATACCAACCCTGGTGTTGGACCAGATGGAAAAAGGCGAGTGAAGGAGAGTATTTGTGGAGTAGCATGGACAGGTGAGGGAGGAGCATGCAGGGTTTCCAAAAGCTGGTGCGAATTGACCCTTCTGCTCCTGCAGCTTTTGTTATCCTCTCAGAGATAAGGTGGCAGTGACCTTTCAATTCGTTAAGGGGAAAAAAAATAAAATGGGCAAATTTTCCACCCGCTTGACCTTTCACTGAGTGCCATCTGTCTCTTTTTCTCCCTCTGTTGGCAATGACTAACGCTACCTAGAATGTTGACGATGCAAAACCATGAAGTTTTGCCAATCTCTGCGTTCTGTCCCCTAATGCTCAATTTTGGGACTGTTATAAGATACTGTATGTATACCTTCTGCATAATGTCTGTTAATCTGTCATAACCACACTCTTCATTCGACGTCCTTGACCACAATCAAAAAAGCATTTACACCCTGACAAGGAGATGCTTCTCTTATCAGTTGTTCTTGTTGCCATAATTTACAGAGTATTTGAGTTCATTCTACAGTGCAAACTTTATAGAAGGTCATGTTCATGGTTAGTTTATCATGTTCTAAGTGGGAGTGTGCTCATGTGTGCGAGGTCAGCCAATAGAAGCAGTGTTTGATAATGGACTTCTGACCCTGAGGAGGATATGGAGCTGGCTCGTCAAATGTACTCTAACCCTGTTTTCCATTTTCAGCCATATTATTCCAGGAGATAAAATCTGGAGTTTTCTTAATACACTTGGTGGCTTGTTCTTACTTGTTTTATATATCTGATAAATGTAGAATGTATACATTTATAGTCAGAAATGAGACATTTCAAACAGCGTTTTCTATGTTATGGGCAATAAAACTTTTAAATACATATGATTGACCTGTCAGGAGTTGATGCAGCTCACTCTCTGTTTCTGTTTACTATTACAGCCCCTAAAGATGAGCATACATCCACCCCCCCCCCACCCACCCAACACCCCCCCACCCTCTCTCCATGACATTGATTTGTTTTGTCAACCTGGCTTAGGTAACCATGGGTGAACAGCTCTAAGCTGCTGGCTTTATTGACTCTATCACCAGCACACACTTCCTGTCAAACAGTTCCTGTTAAACATTCAGTCTAGTCTTATCCTCATATTTCCTAGATGATTGGACAAATAAAGGACAAATATAATCTTTGTATAATAATGTGTAAATCTGATTCAGTCCTGAGCTCAAACTTACACATGTTCTCCAGGTCTTGATTTGGACTCAAGTTCTCCAGTCCAAAAATTTACATGAATGTCTAACTAGAATGGGTAGTCACATAGGTGTGTGTGTGTGTGGGTGTGCAAGTGTGTGTGTGTGCATGATAGACTGTTTACCCATTCAGGGTGTATTCCTGTATTGTTCCCAGTATTACTGGGATAGCCTCTGGACCTACACTGGAGAGCAATGTTTAGAAAGTCTGTAGCTGGTGTTAAATAACTCAGAAGGTTACATCAGTAAAACACAGTTTTCTTTTGCTATCTCTTGTTATTCAGAGCACATGCATTCACTATTTATATAACACCTTTTGACTGCACAAGAACTGAACTTCATATAGAGTCTTGAAGAAAGTTAGGACTGAGTCTTTAATGGTTAAGCTGAGTCATTGCCTACTTAGGTTACAAATAATCTTCTTCTTCTAATCACAGTGCAATTAATCAAGGAGAACAAACACAATTAGGGTTTACTCTAATAGCTTTTTTTAGAGTTTAGATTGCACACTGGATAATTGCGAGTACTTCAATTTGTGATGTCATATGATTATGGGGATGAATCTCTGAACCTACGCATTACTCATTGAAGAGATTATATAGCTGGATCATTTTTACATGCATATACGGCAGCATATTAGCAAAGGCTCTGTATCTGGTACTGGGAGGAGTTTATCATTATGATTAGGGGCTTGTTGGAAACTTCTGCTTTTTTCTGATGACATAACAAACCAAAAATAATTACAGAGCGTGTGTGGGTGGAAAACCATAGAAGAGATTCCCTATATTTAGAGCAATCGCCTTTACTGTCTTGTTTGTTGTTACAGCTTCAGCAGTTTATTATTTTTCTTTCTATGCAGGCTCCCTTTTTTATAGTACCAAGAATGAGGTAGAGATAAGATATAAAATAAATAGAAGATTAACTTTTTATTCCTGCTTCAGACAATCCTCAGAGTGTCCCCTGTCTGTCCCTGATCCAGCTGCTTTGGAAAGGGGTGGGGGTTTTAGGCCAGTGACAGCCAATGAGAAGGGGGGGCGGAGGAACCCTTACCCAGCAACAGCAAACTCTGCTCCTCTGTTGGTCTATAGTGCGCAGGTGGTTATGTATTTGGCCCTCCAGAGCCTCAGCACACTGTTGCGCCTTCACTCAATGACTCATCGTATCGTTTTATGACATGGGTTGGCTGTTGCGAATACTGAGTTACTTCTAGAAATTGAGCTTTACACAGCTAAATATATTTAGAAAAGGCATGTGTTGTGAAAGTGCTAATTAAAGTTGTTTGAATCACTGCCTGATTAACGTCTTACAGTAAGAATATGTCTAATAAAGCCACAATCATTACAATGTCTGCCATTTCTATATATTTAAATGCTGGCTATTATGGTTTATAGGTTGAGATCATATATAACTCTTAGTTATATATGTTACATGTGTGTTACATGTATATATTTAATGATCAACTATGCAAATGACAGTCAGGGATAGTTAATAACCTGAATTTTCACATTCAGTAAATATTTTACAGGTTCAAAAAAGGTTTATATGTCAGTTTAAATTTACTATAAAGCTGAACAGAAAATTAGACCTGACAGAAATGATAAGTAACATAAATGTTAATGTGAATTTAATTCAGACAGGTCATACCGCTACTTTATTTGACAGTTTGTATTTTGTATCTTCTATTATGTCTGGGGCAAGGGTAGAGAAAATGATTTGGTGGTAGTTTTGTGTTAGGAACAGTTAGTATATTTTAGTATATTTTTGTTCTTTATATGATTAGAGTTTCTCTACAGGCTGTCTGGCTGTTCCTTTGTGGTAAAAATGAACTTGTGATAGTTCTTTAAAAAGACTTGGTCAAGTATGTCTACAAAGCCGTCTTTTTGTATGAATCTGCTGAAGTTGTAGTACAGGTTTACAATGTACTCAGTGGACTATGTATAAGTCAAGCTAAAGAACAGGCCACACCGAAGCTCCTAGCTTACCTGTCATGTTTAGTCTGCAAACAACACACAACTGAAGCCTTATATGGATGCAGTCTGAGCACAAGGGAATGAATGGGTGCTAAACAGCCCTTATTGATATTTGGTATGTGGGCCTGGCCCTACTGCTAATGCAAACATGGGCTCCACTAGTACTCCATTCATTGGCCTTTCACCTGAGAGGAAGTGGTTATGTGTGCCATGTCTGAAAATTAAGGCTGATTTTCTAAACTGTGAGTTTGTGTTACAAGTGATGAAGGAACATCTTTGACATTTTGTTTTGGCTTTTCAAACAGAACTGTACAGATATAGAATGCTGTTAGTTAGCGCAAATGTATCTAACATGCACACTCATGTGTGGACTGGTTTGTAAGCATTCTCAGGCACAGTTGAGGACAGGTTCTCAGGTACACTTGATCCTCTAGGCCATCTAGACCATTTTACTCCTCACACAACACCACTCCTACCAGCGAAACCAGTTTTTGTTTGTGTATGTGTGTGTGTGTGTGTGTGTGCGTGTGTGTGCGTGTAATAATATCCTTAACATTATTAAACATGGTGCCAAATCAAGTAATGCTTGAATTGAATAAAAAGATATCACAACCTGAACCCGAAGACCTGAATAAACATTTTTTGAAGATTTGACTCAAAGCAATATAGCCTATTACTGTAAATGGAAGGCAAAGACTTTTCAGAAGCAGCTCGCTTCTTATTCAAATCAGATTCTCATTTGAATTTTGCCAGAAGCTCAAAAAACAGGGTTATCTTTCTCTATTGTTTGAAAAGACATCTTAAACATATGTGTCAGAAAATTCTGCTTTGGGGATAAATGTAATCTTTGACCCCACTCGACAGGTGGAGGACCTTTATGACCTTTTAAAATTATAAAGTTGACAGGAGTGAAGTTTGGAACTGATCTGAAGTGGAACCCAGTGTGGTCTTTTGTAGTTGAAGTTCCTCTGCCTCTAGGTTTAATGTGTTGTGTTATGCATCATGTGAGATACTTATATGATCATTATTTCAACCATGACCTTTTTCTATCTGCTTACCCTATCTGGACCTATCTCGACAAAAAACATAATTCTGTGTAAAAACACTAGAGACTGTTGTCTGTGTATGGAAATCATAGGAGATCAGCAGTTTCTGAAACAATACATTCCTGTTCACTGAAACAACCCTTTGAGCCATACATTAAGGCATTGAACATTAAGGTCTAGACAGTCTATAGAATCCTAATAGAAGAAATAGGAGAATACAACCAGACTGAGCTACTTTGATTCACTGCGGTGTCTAAAGTGGAAATATTGGATATTGGATGGATGAGTTGAAATTAAGCATTGGTGGCCTTATTATAGTATAGCTTAGCCTTGTTCGCCCTTGTTGAGTTTTTCCTCTGGGAAGCACAGGTGTGTGCAGAAACTTGTCTCCATACTTATCTACCATGCAATGCATGCTTCCAAAACAGCACTTTTATTTCTGGCTTAGGCATCAGATTAAACTGTGTTTGCACAGCAGGTCTCCATGTTTTACCCTGAAAACCTGTTCCTTCTGAGTGTACATTACGAAGGATAAAACAAGCAATCTGTCTGTGTGAACATGAACACACCTGTTTCATTCCATAACACAAGCATGCACATGGCTTTGCCTTGAAAAAAGGGGTTGTATGGCAAGGCATTGATTGTGTATGATGTATTGGACTTTCAGTGGTAATGTGCAGCTTTTTTTATTGCAATCAATGCTACCCATTAATGATGTACACGTGAACTTTAATAGAAGTGATTACCATAATGATGTTCACAATAAGGTGAAAGAAATCTCCATGTCTCCATGTTAGTGTCGAGGCAGTGGCCTCTTTGTCAGTTGCCCATAATGTCAATCTGTTGGTTCTTACTCTTTTCACAGCAGTAAATTACAGATGGCAAATTATTTGCTGCAAAAGACTTACTACTTTGTTTCCATTGCATTATGTTGTTTGGAATGACAAAATTAAATGGCTTCGGGAATTGGCATCAACATTCTATAAGGATCTGCAGATTACTGTGGGCCAAATGGAAAGCAATACTATTCAAACAATTATAAGCTAACTACAAGCACATAACACTGTTGCTGTGTTAGGAAGACCTATTCTCGCCCTCAGCATAATTTAACAACATAATGCAATGGAAACAAAGTAGTAAGTCTTTTGCAGCAAATAATTTGCCATCTGTAATTTACTGCTGTGAAAAGAGTAAGAACCAACAGATTGACATTATGGGCAACTGACAAAGAGGCCACTGCCTCGACACTAACATGGAGACATGGAGATTTCTTTCACCTTATTGTGAACATCATTATGGTAATCACTTCTATTAAAGTTCACATGTACATCATTAACGGGTAGCATTGATTGCAATAAAAAAATGCTTCTAGAGACTCGAGCATCTAGAGACTCGAGTTTTGCATGCAGACAGTTTGCTTCTGTCATGTATGTCTCAGAGTTCCTACCTCAGTGGTTGCCTGCTACATCACTCACAGCCAGTGTCATTATATTGCTTTACCATGACCTCAAGACATTACACCAAGTGCTCTCCCCTGACTCATAACGTTATTTTGGATTGTGCATATAGGGAGATAGGATGCAATATAGTGAAAATTTCTAAGACATTATTGAAACACTGGTGTGCAGCTTTCAGTAGTTCTTACATAAAGGTGTGTAGCTGTGTAACATGAGATTTCCCTGGCAGATCATATAAGGCTTCTGTTCTCCCCCTTTATCTCTCTTCTATGTTCAACCTTATATTTCACTTGGGTGCTTGCTTCCATAATATTTTTAGGTGCGGCTTATGTATCGATTGCATCTGCTTTCTTATCAGGGGAACAGCTTGGCAGCAGTCCCCGGCTCACTGTCCTTGAGATGTTGTATTATTTAGTGCTTCATCCTTCCATCAGACTGTCTCCCTCCCTACCACTCAGAGCCAGTGTACAATTCCCTCTTGTTAGACTGCAGCAAGTCTAAAATAAAAATAAAAGACTTGGCCTCTCTAGTTTTCTTTCTTGTGATGTTGATTCTAAGATGTTCAACAAAAGATTTTTATCACCATCAAGCCACCGCGGTGTGTGTTCTGCATGCCGAGATGTACCAGACACTGCTATTTGCATTTAAGAGATGATTGCGATATTTGACATCACATCACTTAATGATGGAGACAAAAGGTTATTGAGCTTGTTTCCTTCAGGCAAGAAATGGTGGTTGGTGAATGTGAGCATTGAATTAGGTTGTGTGTGAAATGAGCAAGAGAGAGATGCAGAGCTACAATGTTTAGGTGAGATAATAGAAAAAGAATGTAACTTTTCCTTCAGGGCTGTTAAAGCAAGATAGAGACAGATGGATATATTCACAGTCTCCATATTTAGGCTTTGCACATAACAGAAAAGACATCACCAGCAAATCCAAACTCACACCCAGTTGGGAAACCATTAATCTGCCTCTGTTAGGGCCTTGAGCAAGACCCTTATAACCCTCAACTGCTTAGTTGTAGGTATGTACAGTGGATCTCGCAATCCAAAGGACTACATTTTGCAGGTAGTTTCTTCAGTCACAGTAACATAACGTATGTTTCATACATACATTTGACCGACAGTTATATGCAAACCTGTCGCTTGCTGTGGCCACAATAAAAAGCCTCCATCGGTTGGCCCCTTTAGTAATGGCCTTTTAAAGTGCATGTTTTCATCACTTGAAATACACTACAAACGGCTGATGTGGGTGCATGTTCCTTCTACAATGTGTCTTATGTAGGCTTTGTTACTTCATGATTGACCATACTACCAACCCCATCCGGATTCTGTACTCTTTTCCTATTCTAAAGTTCTCACTCACTCTTTCCACTCTCTGTCCTCACTTCCCAACATCACTTTCATTTCTGTCTTTTGCTCTGGTTACATTGCCTCTGATCCAATGCCCTTTTGTGTCGCTCTCTTTGCTCTTACTCTAGTCAAGTCTTTGAGTGTTGGATTTTGTCTCAGCATTCTCCATTTTCCATTCAGGCAGCTTTTGTTGAAGCCAAACCCAGATTTGACACTGTCCTCATAGTGTAATTACAAACCCTAATAGGCTAAGCTATGGCAAAGTAATGGGCCAGATTGCAGTTAGAGAGCTTTCAAGGGTTTGACGGCTTCTGTGGAGTCTATAGTCCCATTTTCCGACTGATTTTAAACTGGAAATCATCATAAGAAGGTGCCTGGAATAGTTATGTGTTATAAAAGCTTAATTTAACACACTATCATCAGTCTTAAACATGTTTTGTACTGCTAAATATTTCTTAACGAATGTCTTTGTAGCATTCCAGAGCATGTATGTGCCATACCTTGCCTTGTATGAGCAGCAGTTTGCATGCAGCGAGCTAAGATATGTCCCAGAGGAGTTCTTTCTGACTGACCCTTGGCTGACATACAATCTTCCACTCTTTCCACTCCCTCCTTCCTTCTATTCTCCCTAACCCTCATTCTTCTCTAGTGGCTCTTTTGCCAGCAGGCCTCCCATTCATAAAACTGTTTATGGCTCAAGAGCATATGACAGCAATTGAAGCTTGGGTTGTTTTCAGTCTACATTAACAAACCAAAAATGGCTTTAGTGTTTCCCTACACATAACAGGAAATTCCTGGATATTCTAAATGTTTAACACATCTGACATTAATAGCAATGATATAAAACTACACATGATGAATTCCAACATGGGTATTTCATGAAGCTACAGAGGCTGACTGTAAGGAAATACAGTCACAAATTTGAAATTCTTAAATGTTTTTTGCATCTTAAAGTATATAATGTATATAGTCAAGTTTTGATCATTTTAACAACATTCTCTGATTACACAACACAGAACAAATTTGGACCAATGGTACAGACATGTGTCCCTCAGAAAATTCACTGGACTTATTGTATATAGCATCTGCTAATCAATGTAACCAAGCTGTAAAATTTTGTTTTATGATTTTCACTTGCAAGTAGCCAGCTGCCAATAAATATTCTTCTGAAAGTGATTTATTTAATTGCAAATGATTTTGCAGTATACAAGAATTCATTGCTTGTAAAAGCTTCTATACAGCATGTCTCCCATCAACCACTCGCTGTCTGCTTGTTGTTATATTCTGCGATTAAACAACATTAACAAAACCTGTGGATTAAAAATAAGTCTGTGCCCAGCTCCATTGGGTTTATCCTCTTCTCAATCCTCCAAGGTTGGCATAAAGCCAAGCAACACGCCTTAGATTCAGTATCAAGGTGTGGGGGTGTTTACACTTCATAATGGAGTCTATGTATTATTAACAGCTGTCATATTATGTAATATGCAATGTCCATAGTAAAGCAAAGTGTATTCTACCAGCAATTTGCAAGTTTGGGAGCTTCACAGAAGCATTACAATAAGCCTGGAAGGGTTCGATGTTGTAATGTTCAGGCTGATAATGCAGAGCAGTACGTTTCCTTTGAGTAAGAAATGGCAAGTGGACATTTTTCGAAGATGATGGCATTATGGAACAAAACTCATTGTAGGGAGGGAATGTTGGAAAGGAAGATAGAACAATCAAAAACCTCATATTACTCATACTACAAAAAATATATTTTACTTCCTACAATGCTTGACATGAAAGCTTACCAATCTCTCTCATGGCATATTTGTTACAATGATCACAGATCACATTTGGGAATGTATTTGAAATTACCAAAAAAAAAGGCCAGAAACAATTAACTGACAAGATATTAAATGGGCAGAAATGACTGTCTGTTTTGCATTTTGTTTTGACCACATATCACCATGGAGATTGAACTCATCCATCACTAAGCATTAAATTAGCAGGAAGAAGCTGTGAATTTATAAGTGCCTGCTGTATTCCTATCTATTATCAGCATGGCCTTGAGCCTTCAATAATCACCTCCAAGTGACATGACAAATTCACATGACCAGAAGAAAAGCCCATTTAAAGTTGATGAGTGATATGTGTACGGCTAATATAGCCTCTTTGTCTTTCCACTCCAGTTCACATGCCTTTCCCTCTGATTTTGCATCTACCCATCCTCCTAACCTCTAGCCCTGCTTGGTGTTTCAGAAGGGTCAGGTTACGCTCCTTATACATGATAAGCACATGAAGTAGCCAGACATGGTGCATTGCTATGAAAAGAATCTGCACTCAAATGTCACCTATACAATGAAAGGAAAAATGAGCAAGGTGTAGTGATCTGTATGAATAGTTGCCATGGTGACTTTGACATCACTCCTGCCTAACAAGCCGGAGAACTGTGTGCCTGGAGTTTATGTTCGGGAGAATGAGAGAGCTCATGCGCATGGTTGAAGGCTTACCTGAACTTTTCCAATCGACTGTAACAGGCTTGATCAGAATCCATTTATCTGTGAATATGTTCAAGAAAGTTTGGCCAAGAGTTGTATAGATTTTGCAGGGAATATCATTAAAGGTCTCTCTCTCTCTCTCTCTCTCTCTCTCTCTCGCTCTCTCTCTCTCTCTCTCTCTCTCTCTCTCTCTCTAGATTGCATTGCTGCCACAAATTATTAAAGGGCTGCCTGGATTTCAGGCCCCACTCACACTGTATTACTTGGCTCTGAATTTCTGGGGTGAGGGCTAGAGGGCTGGGGGTGTTATTTTCCAAAGGAAAGCAGAATGTCTGAAATGGCCATTTCTTTACCTAGCAGGGTGCTGCCTACCTGTGTGACTCATCTTATTGTACAGTCCACTATGATTTTACAGTCAGGGGTGGACCTATTTCACAAAAGGTCTCTGTGCAGACATTACAGTAAAAGCTTGATCACACTGAACTGCCTTTCCAAATAAATTATATACATGTGCATACTCATGCAGGATTATTTCATGAAAAATCGAATAATAGGCCTGCTAGTACTGTCTACACATGTATGGCTACTTACCAAGAAACTTACACAAACAAACATTTTAATATTTCTACCCATTGTAGTATTTCCACACTGGTGCCTAAGTATAGAACTAGGTATGTAGTATATGCATATTATATGCATGTACTGACAGTAAATCATGACCAAATAATAGCTAAGCCAGTTAAGTTACTTACTAATGTGACTAAACCCACTTAAAAGTAGCATTTTAATTTGCTTCAGTAAGACACGTGAACAAATCACAAATACTAGTCAGTGCATTAACAGAACCAGGGTGTTCCTGTATAGGCTCCAGATCCACTGGCACTATGACCAGGATAAACCACATACTCAGATTGAATGTATGAATTAAATTAAGGGTCACAATTCAGTAGCGTTTGCTAACCTGCTATGATACAGGGTGATTCACTTGAAAAAGGTCCTGAATATTCAGCAATCCGTATGAAACAATGTGAATGAAAAAAATGAAAGTGAACTATTTTGCCTTACTGTGTTTGCACACAGAAGAAATGGGACCTCCGCATTTAACCCATCCATGCAGTGAAACACACACACCAGTGAACACACTTGCCCAGAGCAGGGGGCAGCCCCAAACCTCAGCGCCCGGGGAGCAGTTAGGAGAGTTAGGTGCCTTGCTCAAGGGTACCTCAGTCATGTCTTGCCCTGGCTGGGGATCAAACCAGCAACCTTCCGGTCACGAGACCGGTTCCCTAACCACTAGGCCACAGCTGCCCCGTGCAAAGTGTTCCTCAGTATATGGACCTTCGAACAAGCCAAAAGCCACTCCATGATCAGTAAGTCGGTGTATTGTGCACAGTGTCTTATTTGTGCATCATAGACCCCATTTTCTTTGACACCACAGTGAACACTGATGTGTACCTCGACATTTTTTAACAGTTCGTGAGTCAACCGGATGATTGTGAGTTAGTGAAAGGTTTCTTCCAGCAAGATGGAGCAACATGTCACGTCGGCAAGGAGCATAGCAGAAATTAGCAGAATGAGTCCTTCTTGGGCAACAGGGTAATTTCAAAGGGTATTTGGCTACCACAGTCTTAAAGAGAGCCTACCCTTTCTTTATCTTACCTCTTGCACTCCAGTTTTGTGTTTATTATAGGAAGGCATTCTAATAATTTTTCCAAGTATGCCGGTGAGCTGCTGCAATGTTGAAAATGAATAAATGAAGAACAAAGCAAAGCAAAGCAATATATTTTAATCAACTTCAACCTGAATCAGCTTTAGCGACATCATCATGTAATAAAATTAGACCCTGGATTACAACACATCGTTCATAGAGCCCCAGATCTGTACAAAATTGACACAAAAATTATGGATTCATAATAAAGAATGTTAGCAAAAAGTAGGGTAATATAAAGAAGATAATGATTAATATAAGTAATATAAGGAAAAAGTGATCCAGACAAGCCTATGGAAAATACATAGGATGGTGGTGGCTTTAGAATAGTATGGGGTTTGTTAAGCTGCCATTCCATAGGACCCCTGGTATGTCTACAGACAAGAGGTGATTGCTATGTGTGCTTCCTTACTGTCAAGTTACATTCATTCTGATGGGTTTGGCTTCTTTCAACAGGACAGTGACCCAACACATGTTTAGAAATGCTAAATTATGGTTAGAGGAACACTCATCTGAATGTGGGGTTTTGCCATTCCCACCTAAATCACCAGATCTGAATGTTATGTAAAACATCTGGCATGTCAGAAAACACAGAAATTCTACACCTTGGAATAAAACACAATTGTGGACAGTTCTGCAGGAAGTGTGGTATTTCCGCAAGCTTATGGAGTCGATGTCCATTGGGGAACCTACCAAGTATTACGCTGTTATACCAGTTTTTCTGGCACGTTAGGTTTTTGACCTTTATTGTCTAGTTCTAAAGAAGACAGGAACCAGCTAGATTTTTCAGTTAGCCACAAATAACCAGGCCCACATGAGTAACAAACCCTGGTACAAGTGTACTGTCTGCACTGAACTAGTTTACGATTACAGCATTTGGCAGATGTCCTTATTCAGAGCGACTTACATTCATCTCATTTATACATCTATATAGGGTTAAGGGTTTGCATTTAAGTACTGTTATTTTTCACTGACAAAAAAGTCAATATACAATTGGGTGTTAACCAGGTGTGAATATATTAATGCAATTAAACACTGTTAACTGGTAGCTCCACCTCTTCAGTGTCAGGTCTTGAAGAATGGTGGGTTACACTCCACCATTCCCTTTCTAAAGAAAAAAGCTTACAAAACAAGATCTCAAAATGTAACACTATTTTATATATTTATCTATGTTTCACTTTAACTGCAGCTTGCTATACTTCTGTGTTTTGGGGCAAGACAATGTTCGTTACATGTTGTCTATGTAGTCTCTACCGTTTGGGTGGTGCACCTTTGATTTAATCATGCACATGGTTAACTGAAAAAAATAGGGGGTGAAAAATACTGGAAAACAGGTTCTGCAAATACAAGCTGGGACTGAGAAGCTGCAGTTAATGCTAATGTTATCAAAACAAGCAGTTTGCCATCTGCTCTCTGTAAAGACTTGACTTGTATTTGTAAGGTATACTGTATATACCTTTTATAATCTTTTAATGGGGGACTTTTAAAGGTACTTTTTTTCTTGGTCTATGTAACCAAGAAACTTCTAAGATACATTAAATATTATTACAATAATAACTCATTGTATTTTTGAATGGAAAGTACCCAAGAGTCACAAGGGAGACAACAAATCAATCTATCTACGTCTAGCTTAGACTCATATAGTGAAGTTCTCTGGTGTCTTAAATAGCCAGTGTTTAGTTTTAATAACCTTAAAATATGTTTTGGTAATTTTGGTCTGATTATTAGTCCCTTATTATTAGGGATGCAGAGTTTAATGCAGTGTGCCATTATCTGTGTCTATGATATGTCATGTCTGTGGGAGAGAGAGAGAGAGAGAGAGAGAGAGAGAGAGAGGGCATTGCGCCATTCTTACACTGGCCCATCTGTAAACATATGTGCAGGATGTGGCACAGAATGTAGATATTCTGGGTAAGCATGTATTTGCTTTGCCACTTGCCTTTTCCTCTGGATTTAATTTTTGTTCTCCTCAGCAGAAGATCATTTCATTCACAGGTTACATTCCTGTCCCATAAATACACCCCTGGGCTCTAATTATACATTGAAATGTAGTTTGAGTCTATGGATTTCTTTGTTAGCTTTATTGGTCACAAAAACATGTCAATATTAGCTGGCTACTATGAGTTATTTAAGAGCATTCATGAGACATCTGGTCATATTAAGTAGTGGTTAGTAGCAGTCTTTTGGCACTATTATACTATTTCTATTAGTCTGGGTAAATGACATTTGGGAGTATTAGAACAGGGGGTAACCCAATATTTTATAAAACTTTCTACAGACCAGACTTTCTTTCTTGTAACCATTTTCAGTGTCAAGTATTTGGTATTGTATTGGTAATACTCATTTCCTTAATGTTTCATAATTCATTAATGACTTGTTGGAAGTGGTGATGTAGTTTGTGTTTCAGAGCAATTGTATACAATGTAGAGGCAATTCGGCTACAGGTGGACTTGCAGACTGGGGTGGTATGAGATGCCATCCATGTCTCGTTTCTCTCTATTAGAACCACATTACCAATTTGATTATAACTTATTTACAACAATTAAGAAGTCAGCAAGTTTATTATTATTATTGTTATTATTATTATTATTATTATTATTATTATTATTATTATTATTATTATTGTTATTATAGTGTATGGTGTATGTCTTTCAATGTTTGCTTTCAGATATTCTTGATTGGCTATGTTGTATGTGAAATGCACAAGGCATGCCTAGACATGCCTAAACAATATCCATCACAACCCTCCTTTGTGTTTATTAGAAGGAAATGCAAAAATAATTTCCAACTGCAAAAATATTTTATATAAGGCTCGCATAAAATGACCTTTAAAATGTATTCCCGTGCAGTTGTTCTTGCTTTGTGGTTTCTAAACTGTAAACTGTGTAACTGTTGTGGTATGGTCTGTTACCCTTAAGCAACTCTCTTATTTGCCAGTTCTCAGGTTTTGCAATCAGCGTTTTTCTGAGAAACACAAGCAGCATCAAATGATTAGACATGTCAATAATAAGTTAAAAAATCATTTTCATGGCAAGATTTCTAGTGTGCATTAAACCCAGAGTTACTACTGGAGTTAACTCAACCCAGCTAAAACACCTGAAAGCACTTGGTTAAGACGTTGGCTTTCTAATCAGAAGGTCATGAGTTTGAATCCCACTACCAAGCTGCGACTGTTGGGCCCTTGATCAAGGCCCTCAGCTGCTCAGTTATATAAATGACATAAATGTAAGTCACTCTGTATAAGAGTGTCTCTCAAGTGCTGTAAATGTAAATGTGATTGATTAAATGCTGTTATGTGATGTAGCATTAGGCTGCTTAGTCCTGCCTCCTGCATTTCTTTTTATGTCTAAACCCTATTATTGACATTATAGGCCATCTGAACATAAGAGCTGCATTATGAATGAGGTGGATGTTTGAACTTTCAGATGCATTAGGTGTCCATGCATTATTCCTCCACCATTATAACCGAGGCGCTCAGTTTTCACTTCTGACGCAGAACAAGATGATTTCTCCCTCTTGTCCTCTTGCTATCTGTTTTAATGCTGGGCTGGTTGCCTTCTATGGTTCCATGGCTGCTTCACATTGACTTTTAGTCTTAGATTTTTGTTTTGTTTAACGTTCCTTCACTTTTATTCTCTTGAAATGTTTCTTCCCCTTTCATTCTGGCTCGTCTGCCAGACCTTGTTCTGTCAGTCTACTAAACAGCAGTGTAAATAGTGGCAAATATTTTTCCCCCAGGAATCATCTGCTCTGGTGTGGTAAGTGGCACATTTGTAACAATCTTTATGGTGTTTATTTTCCAACAGGCAGCAGAGAAGATCCATAAAGCCCCCCCAGTAACATTATGACCAAAGCCTGTGATCTTCTGTCAACTGTCTCTCCTCCTCTCACACCCTTTCCTTGCCATCTTCTCCTCTTCTCCTCCCTTCACACCTTGTCTTCCCCTTCTGGTCCAGAGCGAGCTGTTAACTCAACACCGAGAGCCAGACTGTGTGTCCTGTGTCCTGTGTGGTGCTTGTCACCAACGCTGTCTGATCCACCTAGACAGGACTTTTTCAACCTCTCAGTTGGCTTCAACAAGCCATGTGCAGTAAACTACACAGTCAGCTTCCTTATGTTAGGACAACATCAAAGTACAATGCACTTACAATTCTACATAGGCAGCTTTCCCCCCCCCTATGTTCTTTTTCTAGAAACCTTCTAAGGCAAGGGCATTTTGATATGATACCTAGCCGGTCATGCTTGGTACTTAGTATAGTGCTATTACTCATGGTGCCTACACAGTGGCCATATTTAAGTGACGCTACTTTTGTTAACACAAACACAGAGAGAAGTTGATTCAATTACAAGAAGTAAAAGCATAAATCAGCACTCTTCAGAAAAAAAATGTAAGAGCCAGAAAGCAGTATAAATAAAGGTGTTGATACTGCGTTAAAATTGTCACTGTGAGTGAAAAATGGCCCTGACTCATTTCATTTAAACAGCACAGTATACTTTAGACAGAAATGCATTATACCAGATATGAAGTGCTATGAAATGGCACTAACCCAATTTAGTACATTTTAGGAAAGTCACTGTATAAATATGGCAAAGCAGATTCCGTACATATGGCCATAGAAAAAGCTGAACCTCTACGAAAGTACATCCTATTCTGCTGATTATCTTTAATACACACTGGTAACAGTCAATGGATAGTTCACACACCCACATGCACAAAAACAGCCATCCCACCCATCCCCCCACACACATGTTCTGGAGCTTCATTATCGCTCTTATACTACAGGCCAAAAATAGTGAAACAAACAGCATGACTAGAAGTTTTATAATTGATTTGCAGTGATGTGCCTACACAGCTTTTGTCGATCACAGACCATAGACTTGACCTTTTTTATGACATGACATTTCAAACTACAAAAATATTGAGAATATAAAGAATAGGTTGTTTCACAGAGTTTGTTTCATGTTTGTATTCTTTTCTTTTATCCTTTTTCTTTTTTTTGAGAAAATTGGTTTAATTTGAGTAAAAGCCTGGCTCAGATAGTGCCTGTATCAGCTGACACCACACAGACATCTAACTACTGACCCAGCATTCCTAATTCACTCAACCATAATAAAAGGGATGAAAGGGAATCATATAACTCTATTTTCTTCTCTATTATTCCTGTAGGCAGTGGGAACTATATCTATATACATATCTAGCATAATTCCAATATTTAATGCATTGAGATACATCCTGTGTCTTGCTTAAATGTTTAAAATTTTCAATCATCAGGGATTTCATTGCAGCAATATATAGGAAAAACTCAATTTTTAACCTGCATTTAACTATCTATAACAATTTCTTATGGTTGACTTGTGGGGGTTTTGACCCGTTGTATTCATGAGACATGCTGATGTGTATGTGTGGGCAAAATATCTTAGAGTAACAGTTCCTAACAAAGACTGAGTGAAAATGAAAAATAAAGTCCCCCAACAGCTGTTAAGCCCTCATTTATAAAGCCTTGCATCAGCTGATTAATGGCTTTCCCATTTAGACTACATTAGTGTAGGTCCTATAGAAACTAGTCACCTTCTGATGAATATATACTACTGATATCTTTATAAACATCAGAAGAAAATTACCAGCATTGTTACAATTAGACAGGAATATATTATTAATGAACATATTAATTAATCATATTCGGTGTAGATGGTGGCACAGTAAGTAGGACTCTGGTTGTGGATAGGAAGGTCTGGGCTTTGAGCCTCAACACTGCCAGGCTGCCATTGTTGGGCCCTTAACCCTTCAACTCACTGGGGGTTAAGTGCACATGCACTTCTGGTCCCCAACCTGGTTAAGGTTTGTGTTGGGAAGGGCATCTGATATAAAACCTGTGCCAGATAAAAAAAAAACACAGATTTAAACCACAGTGGCGGAACAGATGGAAAAAAAAAAAAGAATCGTTTTCAGTCCATAAATCACATTTGTGTGCCTTCATACGTACATATCAGAATCTACAGAACAGACTGAAGTACCTTGATCTTTCTTCAGTTGTCTTATCACTTTTTAACCTTCAATTCCTAAAGTTTGAATGAAAAACTCCACTACATTACTCACCTTAGAGGAGTGCATGATTCTATCAGATTACCATCAGCTATTATTATTTTTTAAAAATTACTGACTTGCTGACTTACTGAATTACTGATGCTGACCTCACTGACGCTCTTATTTCCCCAAGCATGTCTCAATTTAGGACATAATTCTTTTCTCCAAAAGTAAGAAAATACTCTAACCTCATTAGGAGGCAGGGATAGTTTGTGGCCTGCTCTCTCTCTCTCTCTCTCTCTCTCTCTCTCTCTCTCACCCTCTCTCCAGTGAGAGCAAGCCATCAATAAAAAGGTATTTTTCATTGTTGTTGACACAGAACCAGTCATGCAGGGCTTTTCAGCAAGCCCAGGCACTTTTCTGCAGCAAACTACTGACTGGACTGAATGCACTGTTGCTGAATTATATAAGAAACCATGGTATCTATTAAAACATGTAGCCATTGGATTAGTTATAGTGCATCCCGTGGACACTAAAGGGGCTTATGTATTTATCTATGATGTTTAGGATATATACAGTGTTTCCTTATAGTAATCTGTATATGTATAGCTTGAGGGCAAGACTCAGCTGAGATAACAACTAACTGAGTATTCATACTAGAATATATATATTATGATAGGTCTGCAACATAAAGCCTATTTAAAGACTAAGTTGGGTAGGTATACTAGTTGTGTAAGTGCACAGAAAATGCTCAGAGCTGTGCAAATACTTTTAAGCCTTAATCATTTAACACCAATCACATGAACGCCATGCAAGACCTAAGAAGACAGCATGCCAAATACCAACGTGTAACAAAAAGTCATTTAAATTCTCACGTTTCCCTAGAAAGTTTTTTACTGTGACTTTTACACCCACTTCTTTTACCCTTCCTTTTATCCCCCCATCCCCACCTCTTCATTTCTCACACGCCCCCATCTACTGTAGATCCTACATCAAAAGCGGGAACGAGCATTTGTCCATTGTGTGAACCTGCCTCAAAGGTTCATGTTAAATAACAACAATCACTGACGTCAAAAAGGAAGAAAAAAAAATCTCTCAGCCTGAGCGAGAGACTGTGAGGAAAGGAGGAAGGAGGGGTTGAGAGCAGCCGAGGCTGCATTTGTGTGTGTGTGACTCTCATATTAAACACTGTCAGTAACTAGTCCAATCAGAGAAAGTTCTCTGTCCTGGCTTTTTCCTGGAAACGAGCTTGCCTTCTGCTGGCTGCAGCAAGGCAGAAATAACACAGTCATTAAACATGGCTACACATCAGCACTGTTCCCCAGGCAACACATTATGCGGTGCAATATGGATGCACTATTATAAAATGCCTCCTATTATATACAGTATATGCAGCAGAAGCATGTACACACCTTCGTTTTATGGTAGCCTTATACAGTAAATTTCCATTAAACAGTATTTACTTTTATGTAAAATTAAAGCTAACAGTTTAAATTACTATATTAAAAATACAGCCCAAAGGTACAGGCCAAAATACAGGTCAATCTAAAGGTCACGTTTCATTACTGAGTTTCAAATCTTTTCTTTCAATTCTTCATATGTCCGCCTTTATTTTTAATGACAAAGTCAATCCTTCTCAGCATGGAGGATACCAGTTTTGTAGTATTGCACAAATTTCTGGAGAAATGACCTGCCACGCTACACCAGATCTGCCACGCTACACCAAAGTTCTTTTTTTCCCGTTGAGGTTGACAATATGCATGTTATATCCTTTGCACTGTCTGAGCTGTCGCCGAAACTCAGATTTCCACTGATAACCCTGAGTCAGGTCTGTAGCACTTGCCCATCTATTTTTCAGAGGTAGATTGTGAAAGTAGCACACTGTCCATTTTAGGATGACGGCTATTGCTGCTCTGATTAGAGGCACTGTGGCTCGACTATATTTCCTGATTACGGCAGTGTTTTGACTGATTTTAGGTTGGTCGCTGATGTTCCTGTATCCCTTTAACAGCTCAAAAGTCCAAAATCGAGAATGTACTGGTGTTTACATGTCATTTTATAGCCATGTTCATTCAAAGAGACTAAGTGGAAATCACAGATGTATTCATGTAGGACAATACACAATGCCTGTCTTATTGTGCTGCTAATCTCTGTAACACATCATACGGATGGGGATCATATCAACCCAAGAAATGTAGTTGTAGTTTAAGGAATTAATATGTTAAAGTTCATTTAACTCAGTCAAAAACATACTACACTTTTTCATGCCCTGCCATGCTACACATGCTCTACCCTTTATCCACATCTGACCAGATATTTTACCCTCAATAATCGTCAAGCTTTTAATTGCATTCAATTCCAAAATACAAATTACATCTAGTAGTGTTGAATTCTGTAAAGGCATTAACTCGGCTTAAGGTTAGACTGACAGCATAATAAAATTAATCAAATAAAAAGCCTGAAAAAAAAACTGTGATGGTTGTGGGTTAGCCAGAAACTAATATTGTGTGGTAACAACGATACATAAAAATCTTAAGCTTGGGTTACTGTCTGCAGTTTCGCATGTTCTTCCAGTTTCTATGTGTGTTTCCTCTGGATTCCCTAGTTCACTCCTACTGTCCAAAACAGATTGGCTATACTCAATTGTCCGTAGGTGTGAATGAGTGTGTGAATGTGTGTGAATAGTACTGTGCATTGAAACAGCATTGTCATCAGGACTTCATTCTTTTGCACTGCACCCAGTCTTATTGGGACAGGCTCAGGATGTATTACAACCCCTTGACCAGGATAAGGCAGTTACTCAAGATGGATGAATGAATAAATGATATTACATAGCTGACTGGGACATCCAGCTGTTACCAACTGTAGCACTCTGTATTTTGATTTAGTTTGTCCTAATTTATCTTGAATCCTTACATATAACAATAGAGAGCAATGATCAATTCGTACTAAGCGGCTACTCCATTGTTGATTTTACAGAAAGAAGAACTGTAATATCTTCACAAGGTTTAAAGTAGTCAGCTTAGTAGGCTAACTAATGACTCACTCAAATCACATCAGGCTTGTCAGTTAATTACATTAAAATAGCCTTTTTGTGTAAGATAAATGTGTGTTTTTGGATTCACCGGCCCATTAGACCGTTTACTCACATACCAGCAAACAGACTTACAAAAACAATGCAATCATGAGGCAAGACTGTTTTTGTAGATAAAGGAGGTGGGTATTGTGCATTTGGCACTAACAGTACATCTACAGCCATGATTCTATATATATACATATATAGAATACTATATATATATATATATATATATATATAGAGAGAGAGAGAGAGAGAGAGAGATGGTAGTTTATACTTAATTACTGAGTCTAATGTGTGTTTTATATCTTGTACATTAGTACACAGTAGATACTTGATGTATTAGGTTATAATGTCCCTGGTTGTTTTGTATATACACCATTCACTAGAAGCTCCGGTCACTTTTAAGCCAATCAGCGTTTCTATTTTTTCCTCGTGCTGACGGCACACAGAGGCTCCGCCCACCGTCATTGTATCTCTCCGCTCAGGTTCTTCACTCAGCTCCGAGCTGATGTTTGGAGAAAAAAACTGATCTAAAGTGTTCACAATTTAATGTTTATAAGTGCTTGTGTAACAAACCATTTATAAAACTTAAAAATGTTTCACGAAGCAATCGATATAAAAGTACTGGTCAAAGAGAATCGAGGTTTTTAAACTTCCGCGGTTATTAACACGCACCATTTCTCCAAATGACCAAAGTCTCGACTATCTATTAAACATGTTTAACGTAAAACATTTCTACATTTGAGTCAGACCTCATAATTTGTCTTTTTTTTTTATTTATTGTGCACTGTTTGTTTGCCACACTGCTCTAACTTTCTGCTGAGACCCGATGAGTGGAACTAGGCAACGTGTGACGTCAAGTCCCTTTAACAGGCGAAACCCCGTGTAACGAAATGAGGCATATTTTTTTTGACAGCAGAACTCACCAATCAGGAGACGAATCATCATACTTGAGGCGGGTTTATCTACTGAGTCGGACCAATCGCGTCCTCGAGTACAGCGTTCGTATTGTTTTGACCTTTGAAACCGCATCACAGCCCAGCCCCGTGTCGATGGCGGAGGAAAACTATAAATACAGGAGGATGACAAGCGGTCGGAGACGAAGTTGTGAAAACACCCAGGTACTGAGGGTGGAAAGGCGCTGCTGTTAAAGAAGGTTACACGGACGCAAACTTTACGTCTACAAACTGGAATACATTTTTTTATGTTAACTTGCTTAATGTGAAGAAAGTATTTATATCTATACAATTTTCTATTTGCACTAGTTAACGGTACTTCAACTACTGCGAACCTTTTTATACAAAAGTAAGTACTGTTTTACATCCTACTCTGTCCTGAGTTCTGCATTTGGTCTTTTTATACTGCACGGTAGCTGACCTGTTGTTGGAAATGCAGTATAATATTGTATTATGCACAGAGACAACTTCAATATCCTGCCAAGTTACTGCGTCAGTAGGCGAGAGGTTTCAGTATCAGGGAGGGGTTGCTAACTATAGTAAAACTCTCAACCGCAGCCTTATACGCGTTCATTTAATAACCGCAGTAGGTTAGAGGCTGAATTTATCCGTATAATCGTCGAAATGTTGGGTTCACAGTGCTACACGAAACGGACGGGGGTTTAATTTAACCGTGATACGGCTTTCAAACCGCTTTTCCTGGGAGTAAACGTTGCATAGAAAAGCTTCATGGTTGAGAGCGTTGATTAAACGTGTGTGAGTGTGATTTCACTTTGTTGTTACACATTAAAAGGAAATGAAACGTCTCCACAAGGCTCTGCAGCAGTTTGTTCTGGAAACATCTCTAATCTTGAATGCATGTCTCATAAAGTAGGATTTATTTCAGGGCTCCTAGCCGCAGTCGGTAACGGTACCGAGGCTTTCACAGCATATGACGAATTTTAGCACACTAGCAACCGAGTCATCACGGCACAAATAAATAAATAAAATGTCTGAGATGTTTACAGCTGGACGATAAAGGTCGACTACAGGGGTATGGGATATAGTGGAGGCTCGTTATTATGTAACGCGATCAGCCGAGAGAGAGCGAGAGAGAGAGAGAGCGCGAGCTGCGTGTCTCTGACGCCAGAGCGCTTATAGCACGCACGGTGACGTCGATAGGGTTTCTGCCTGGTTTCTCTGCCTCCAGCACAAACAGTTGCCAGCGATTATGAACAGGTTCTGCCCTACGTGTAACCATGGAAAAAAAACCCTGAATATTTACTCTGCACCACTGCAGCCAGACTAGAATGTTTTCAGTCCTTCATATTTTTTTTTTCCAATGCATTGTGCTGTTTGTTTTTGTTTATGCATGTTAATCAGACTTCATGGTTCAGTTACATCTACTGGAGTATATAGATTTCTGGATTATAATGGCATAAAAAGTCAAGATTAATCAAAAGTACGCAGTTATTTTTAAGGTTTAAGTGAAGTGCTTATAACGCACAAGGACACCCGACACAAAGGGTGAAATGGGTGATTACTCTGCGTTTTAACATGGCTGTCTTTGCTTCTCCAAAGGAACTGGATCACTCATCTGTGGAAGGAGAGATTTCCTCTGCAACCAGCACTTTGTTCCTTCGCCTGGCTCCAGCTGAACCTTGTATTGTGCAAGGCTTGACACCACGTGAGATTTCAAGCGGCTTCTGGAAATACTTTTGAAAGATTTTGTACCTGGCCAGTTCAGCAGCTATGCAGCTTGAAATCCAAGTAGCACTCAACTTCATCATTTCTTATTTGTACAATAAGCTGCCACGGCGTCGTGTCAACATTTTTGGTGAGGAGCTGGAGCGGCAGCTGAAACAGAAGTACGAGGGACACTGGTATCCGGACAAGCCATACAAAGGGTCTGGGTTCCGCTGTATTCATGTTGGGGAGAAAGTGGACCCGGTCGTCGAGCAAGCAGCCAAAGAGAGTGGGTTGGACATCGAAGATGTGCGCAACAACCTGCCTCAGGATCTCAGCGTTTGGATCGATCCCTTTGAGGTGTCTTATCAAATTGGGGAAAAGGGACCTGTCAAGGTGCTCTATGTGGATGATAGCAATGAGAACGGGCTGGAGTTGGACAAGGAGATCAAGAACAGCTTTAACCCTGAGGCCCAAGTTTTCATGCCAATCACTGAACCTGTGGGACCCTCGCCTACATCCAGCTCACCGTCCCCTCCCTTCGGCCAGTCAGCCGCCGTCAGCCCCACCTTCATGCCCCGCTCCACCCAGCCTTTAACCTTTACCACTGCCACATTTGCTGCCACCAAATTCGGCTCCACCAAGATGAAGAGTAGTGGTCGCAATGGTAGCAAGGTGGCACGGAGCTCCCCCACCAACCTGGGTTTGAATGTGAACAACCTCCTGAAGCAGAAAGCCATCTCCACTTCGATGCACTCTCTCTATGGCCTTGGCTTGAGTGGACAGCAGCAGAAGACCTCTGCCTTGTCCCCTAATGCCAAGGAGTTTGTGTTCCCCAGCCTTCAGGGCCAGGGCAGTCCAAGTGCAATGTTCCCAGGAGAGAACTCGCTCAGCCTGAGTCTCAGCCCTCTCCAATACAGTAATGCCTTTGACGTGTTCGCCACCTATGGGGGCCTGAATGAGAAGTCCCTGATGGATGGCCTAAACTTCAGCTTGAGCAACATGCAGTATTCTAACCAGCAATTCCAGCCAGTAATGGCCAACTAGGAAACAAAGATGCTACTACAATGACCATAGATATGTGACTGGGGATTGGATGGGGGTACTTATTTTCTAAAATTCTGAAAAAGAGGAAAAAAAATAGAAAAGAGCAAAAAAAAGGAAAAGCTTACACGTTAACTGTACAGTCCCAGTGTACAAGTCAAAGAGCATGAGCCCGAGGGTGAATTACTTTGCCCCCTTGAGTTTTTTTTTTTTTTTTTTTTTTTTTTTTTTTCTTTTGTTATTCTTTTTTATGATGAAGCTTGTAGTACTACATGTCCAAGCTTGGTTACCTAAACTCAACATTATATTGTTTTTTGTTTGTTTGTTTTGTTTGCCAACCAAGCACAAAATTATTTTTTATTGACTGTTTTAAGATAACTCTATGAGGAATTAAAACACAAGTTATGGCCTCTTACAGTATTTAAGATAGAGCTGGACAGCCAATTTTCAAAGGATTGGCATAAATACTAAGTGGAAATTTCCTGGTCTTTTTTCTAATTGTATAATTTAATTTAGTACAGAGTTTGTAAAATATCAGAGTATATATTGTTTCTACAACATGGTATTGCATTTATATCTTTTTACTACTCCAGTGATCTGTGATGGCTGCAGCAGCTTTTTGTGTTATTTCTTTTTTTATTGAAATTGTAAAATGAATCCATCTTTAAAAAACATTGACTATTCAGAGGATTGTGTACAGAATATTCCGTAGTGGTGGGATTTAAGAATATTTGCTTTTTTTGGAAAAAAAAGAAACCAGAGTTGTATTTTCTGTTAAAAGTTAAGATTTTTGCTATATTATGACAAAATGTAATCGTATATTAATTTTGTACCTACATCGTGCAATACTTGATAAAAACACACGGTATAACAAAAGTATTGAGTCGGTGTCTTACATGTTGAGAGGGACTGATAGTTTATTAAGTTTGTATTAAAATTCTTGAAAATATTTTCTTGTCTAAATATTTATTCCCCCATGATACTTAGGAGTTTGGCATTATAACAGAAGTTCACTAAACATATGAAATTTAAAACCATGCTTGTCTTTGCACTCAAGTTTTCTCTGAGAAAAACAGTTTCTAATCCAACGTGCAACCCTACTTACTACTTTATCTGATTTTTTTGGGTTTTTTTTTGTAATCCATTGGTATTTTACATTTTGATATCTGGCTACTATACACAAAGGAAACATCAGACCTTGTTAATTGCTTCACTCTGGATCTTGCACACTACACTAGCAAAGTTTTATTTAGTTACTTTTTAAAAGTCAGTTTTAAGTGCAAGGAATGGCTTTGAGTACTTCAGTGCTGCGTTGATAGTAGCTGTAGTGCCCTTGAAACGGCAGGACTGATCTGTTGGAACAAGCCTTGCTGGTGGGGTGTTCCTTTGGTAAAGTATTGATGCATGGGGGCAGGTTAATCTCATTTTGTCTTTAGCCATGTGACACTGATATAGCCCTGTGGGGGTTGACAGATATATCATAAAGGTTGAGAACAGGGTCAGGTCTTGCTGGGGCCTCCAGTCTTTTTTTATTTTTCACACTTGCACAAACAGGTGGAGAGGACTGCTCTCGGCAAGTTCTAAAAATGGCAGCTAGCATGACTTGATGGTTCCCCCAACAGCAAGAAGTACGTTCAATCTATATCAAGTTCACTGATTAGCAATCCTGATCAACTAATCGACTCGAGCAGACTGGGATAATCTATCTATCTATCTATCTATCTACCGATAAATAAATCTTTATATATATATATATATATGTATGTGTGTGTGTAAAGATTAATTCGTCAATTTCTAAATTGAACAGTATTTGTGAAATGATTTGCTCCTTTAGAGGTTACCATTCTTTAGTTGCATTTCATTATTGTTTGGACTGAATTTAGTGTGTTGTGTATGATTCAGCTGTTCCAAATGACTTCAATTGTTCCACTACTTTTATAGGAAAAATGGACATTCTCAGTGGTTTGTGTTTTTCTTGACCATTTATTGTAGCAGTTCTACTCCATATGGTGTTGCTGCAAAACATTGGTTGCTGTGGCTACAGATCG
>JAOVVF010000025.1:17566999-17580293 GCA_028565595.1 Duopalatinus emarginatus
CTGCTGTACGGACATCAAGGGGAAGTTAATTCCACCACCTTGGTGCCAGAACAGAGAAGAGTCTGGATGTTTGCCTTGCATGTGTCTTGGATGATGGCGGGTCAAGTCATGCTATACTTAAAGCACTCTACATACAAGAGCTCTAAGTTTGCGCCTGGCCTTAACCATTGCCTTCAGGTAGGAGGGAGCT
Source organism: Duopalatinus emarginatus (assembly GCA_028565595.1). Lineage (NCBI taxonomy): Eukaryota > Metazoa > Chordata > Actinopteri > Siluriformes > Pimelodidae > Duopalatinus > Duopalatinus emarginatus. The sequence continues at coordinate 17,567,190 of JAOVVF010000025.1, forward strand.
GGACTTTGGATTTTTGGCTTTGTAGGCCAGCATCAGGGTTTTATATCTGATACGAGCTGCTAAAGGAAGCCAGTGAAGGGTTCTCAGCAAGGGGGTGATGGCTATACTTGGGGAGGTTGAAAACAAGTTGAGCTGCTGAATTCTGGATCGGTTGCAGGGGCCTAATGGCACGCATGGAAAGACCAGCCAAGAGAGAGTTGCAGTAGTCCAGTCTTGAGATGACAAGCGACTGGACTAGTACCTGGGCAGCTTCCCTTGAGAGAAATGGTCGAGAGAAATGGTCGAGAGAAATGGAAATTCTATAACTATTACTCTGAGTACAAAAATAGACAGCTTTTTACTATTTGCCACTTCCTAAAAAAAGATATTTTAAATTGAATTTACCTGATACTTAGTCTGAATTAGAACTTTTATATGAACTAAAAGATGAAACTTGCTTCTCAAGCAGGTGAACACATACAGCATTAGCAGTAAAATGTTTAGGCGATAATCTTTAACTAAACAGGTATTACTAAACTAAACTAAACAGTATTTGAGGCACAACAGAAACTGATCAGCCTCAGGCTAGCTAATCTCTGAGGTAAACATTAAATTGCACATTAAAAAGACCCAATTTTTGGTAATAAGTAGTATTTTTTTTCAACAACTAACACAAATGGAACATTGAAAACAAAAGATTCTTAACCACCTCTAAAAGTGAAATGAAACATTTGCTATTACTTTAGTTTCTGTAAACAGTCACTCTTACTGACTACCTAAGCTACTGGGTCACATGGTGTGCTGGATTCTATCCCAGCGCTCAACGGGTAGAAGGCAGAGAAACATACTGGACGGGTCACCAGTCCATCACAGGCCAGACTCACAGATTCACACACACTCCTAAGTATCTTCAGTTTGCCTGCCTGGATGTCTTTAGACTGTGGGTGTAAACCAGAGCTTCCCAAGAAAACTCACACAGAGAAACAACTCCACACAAAAAGAACCTTGGCTGCCCAGTCAGGGTTTCGAACCCAGACATTTTTTGCTGTGACACCCATCTGTAAACAATCTTAATACTACATATTAGCAGTGTCATAAATGTACTAGTGTTAATTACAAAACCAGTTAAGAGTGTTGTATGCTCTTCCCATGTCTGCATGGCCTTCTTTTGGGTTCTCCAGCTTACTCACACTCAAAAAACCTGCTGGTAGGAGGACTGGCTACAATAAGTTCTCCCTAGATGTGAAGATGTCTTACAGTGAGCTGCTGTTCCATCCAACGTGTATTTCTGCCTCATGCCCAGTGGTCCTGACATCACAGAGGCCCTGATGTCCTGACATCCCTGTGACCCTGACCAGGTTAACACACCAGGATGTACTTGTCCTACACTGTTCCATGTTTGCGTCCATGCACTTTGTGTAGTCTTGTGTAGGTTTGTCATTCTGTGTAGCACCTTGAGGAACGTTGTTTCTGTTCACTGTGTACTGTGCACAGGTTGAAATTACAGTACAAACCATTCGACTTGACACTGAAAAGTAATCTTAAAATAAATACAAATCACTTGCTGAATACATGAGAAAGCAACAAACATGTCCACACCCCTTTGTGAGTGTAGCTTCTGAACTACAAGTCTTGAAAGGAGGCTACCCCAAAAACATTAATAAAAACCATATGACCCTCAGGGGAAATCGTCTGATTAGGAACTCAGGATCCTGCAGTACGCCCCAGAGACAGAAAAAAAACAGTTAAACTGGGCTTTATGGACGTGAGGAGACTGTTCGCTGGTCTTCTACAACAGATCCATCAAGTGTATCTTTGATCTCAGCAGCTGACATAGTAATCTTGGGTCCACACACTGACATTAGCGAGGAGGCATTGGAGAGGTTGTCATTTGGTTCTGCTAAACAGGAAGTCAATGACACAGATTACACCGTCATGTTTTTGGGAGAGCTGCAGGAAAAGAGAGGGGAATAAGCTAGTGCTGTGGGCTATATGCTCACAGAATATCATGCTGTTTTGTTGAAACTTCATGTACACTGCACTATGCACAATACTTTTGAGAATGAAAAGGATTACTAGCATACTACTAAGCGACCAGAAACTGTGTTTAGTACTAAAGACTACCTAATAAAATATGCTTTTTGTGTTATATTATCTAAAAAGGTAGATGGTAGTAGTAGTAGTACAAGTAGTTGAATGCTAATAGCTAGTATTCACAGTACAAACTGGTTAGATAAATAAAAAAATTATACTTTGTATGTATGTATGTATGTATACAGAATGTATGTATACAGAAACAGTGGTACAGAATGTTCAAACCTATAGCTGCTGGTGGTGGCTCCATAATGGTAAAGGGTTTGTTTAGCTGTGACCCCTGGTACATCTACTAAAAATCTCTGACAGCTGAATTCTATGTGTGGTTCCTTTCTGTCGAGTTACACCTGTTTATGTCCTGCATTTATTCTGATGGGTCTGGCCTCTTCCAACAGCACAACACACGTCTAAAGATGCCAAATTATGGTTAGAGGAACATTAGATAAATGATGGTTAGATGGTTTTGCCATTCCCACCTAAGTCACCAGATCTCAGCGTTATTTTGCACATCTGGGATGCCATGCAATGTGCTGTTGTACAGAAATCCTACCCTGGAATTGAACAGAATTGTAGACCACTCTGCATGACGTATAAAGATGAATGCCTACAGAATATTTCCGCATTTCTGCAGTTCTATGCTCCCGTGGGGGACTTACCATGTATTAGACCAGTGTACCAGTTTTTCTTGTACTTTAATGTAGAATAGATTACAGTGAGAGGAAGTCTGATTTCAGACATCATGCAGTCCTTAATTTTCATGTTCTATGGATGACAAGATATACATAGCAATAGCCCTCTGGGGGCGGGGGGGGGGAATTCCTGCTTTATGTGTCATTTTGTATGGAAAAGTGAAAAAATGAAGTAAGTTAATAGCCTGTGCTTCATGTGTACTGAAGCAGGGAACTGATCGGCTAATATGCATTTATTTATTCAACTGAATGTGAATGTGAATTATTCATAGCCATGCTCATCTACCATGTGCTGCTTCCGGAGCTTGCGGGGAATTCTACTAAAACAAAGATAACATGAGAAGGTATTGAGACCTCATTCACCCTCTGCCTTCTGCCTCTTTTTCACCTCTTTCCTGCCCGAGTTTGCACCTTGTATAAAAGGTTCACTGTAACATTTCAGTTAGTGGCACTGACTTTCTCAGAAGACCATAATCAATCGGACATTATGTGTTACATTCTACCATAACCACCCATCTTTCTTTCTCTCACCTCCCTCTTTCTCATCCTCCCACGTGCACAAACACACACTTTGTTTCCTGGCAACACGTAAGCGTGGGGAGGAATGTTGTAGGGCTCTCATGTCACAGAAGGCTGCAGCGTCCAGCACACACACTGATTCGCTAAGTAGCTGAATGCACAGCTCGGCTGACGGACATGGAGGAGCTCATTTCTATGCCACCTCCGCCATGCTAGTTAAAGCTACTTTACACGCTCCAGGACATCTGTTTGTGTACTGGCACCTGGAAAGTTTTGTTATAGTAAATAGTGCAGTTACAGAGTTTAAATGTGTTTGCCTTGCAGTCAGAAGTTCAGCTCGTTATTTTTATGACTTGTTTTTTTTGTTTTTTCTACATTTCTGACCTTTTTTAAAAGGTTTGAGAGACATAATTCACTATAGAATGTCCATGCAATGATAATGATCACACAATTTTTATATATGTACTCTGTACATTTACGAAGGTGTACAGTGCATGCTAGACAGCTGTTCTGTGTCATCATTCATGATGTGTCATCAAAGGAACAGTATTTCCATCACTACCATTCAATATGTTTCATGGACCAAATACAATGGTCTTACTTGTTCCCCATTACGGCCTAATCCCAGTTACATTCTATACATCCATATATTTTTTTATATATATATTTTAAGGCAGACACTATTTTTATTTCAGTAAGCAATGAAAATATACACCTGTTACACCCACTTGAACCATTCCTGATATAATGCTGTAACCTATTATTAGGTTCCTTGCTAGTTATTTTTTTTAGTCACACAGGTTTGCTAGATGATAACTTTCATCATCGGTTGAAGTACAATGCAATAATTGCAGTGCAATAATTATCCTAATTGCAGTGCAATAACTATCCTAATTATCTTAATGTTATGTAACTTAAGGTTGGCTAACTATTAGCATCAAATACTGCTGAGAGGGTTAGCTAGGGCTGTGTTCAGCTTAGTTGGTGTTGTTAAACCATTACAGTGTTTAATTATAATAACTATAAGCATATAAGATTTTTTTTTATTTATGCTAAGCATTATATACTGTGGTCATCAAGTTAAAAATTGTGTACTTCTGTTTGTGTGTGTGTGTGTGTGTGTGTGTTCTAGCATTTATATATTTGTTTGGGATATGGTAACATTTGTGAGGACCTTTTTTCACTGGTCCTCACAAAGAATATGGGATTTTTTGTTTTAATTTAATGAAAAAAGTATAAATAAATAAATGAAATAAAAGTTGTCTTTTTATTACTGATGTTAAAGTTAGGCATAGCATTAATTAGCTGCGTTAGTTGTCATGTCAGTGAAAGTACTCACAACAATAGAAGGACAAAAATGTGTGTGTGTGTGTGTGTGTGTGTTTGCATATAAAAAATAGCTGTACTGTGTCCAATGCTATTTTCACCCCGGCACAAATAGACACTCCTTATTTTGAATGGTCTCTGGGTAATAACAGGTTCAGCAGAGTCCTTACAGTAGTTCATCTGGAATAATGCAAGAAATTCATTTAAGCTAGTAATAAATACAGCCTACTCCTTAAACATGCATAAGGCAAAGTCTAAGTCTAAAGAAGTTTTTAAAATGGGGAATTGCTCTCATGAAACCGAGCTTCTGTTTTGTTTGCCAAGAGAGAGTCATGGCCCTGAGGAGTTTTCAGAAGGCCAAGACCTAAAACTAGCTTATCACAGCTTTCTGGGGCAAAAAGTATTAATATACAGTACATTGGGTTTATAGACATTGCAGACGTTTCTTGATAAATTATTAATTGTGTATCTAAGTATTTAAGGTGACAGTGGAAACCAAATGACCAAAGTAACAGTACAGTTTACTCACAAAAGGTCTGTCACCATGGACTACAGAACAGCTTTTACCTTTACCATGTGTTCTACTAGGTGAAAGTCAAATGGAATAGTTTCAGTCCAGAGCCAAAGCTGGGTTGTGTGTAAAGAAAGCACAGAGGAATAAAAATGACTACATTCTCATCTTCTTCTTACTGCCTGCAGGGGATCAGCTACCAAAATTGCAAAGTATACCTTTGATTATTAAGTGTGAAAGCAATCTCCACTCCCCATAAAAATTGCCATCGTGATGTGGAAGCAGGTCTGACCATGCTAACACAGTTCATAACAATGTCTTAAGGCATAGCACACCTTGATTGTTCTGAGTATCCATCCATAGCCAGTTTCAGAGGTGAGTTAAAGTTACAGCTGCTTCTGGTTGAACTTCAGATGTCCTGCTCTGGTGCCAGATGTTTGGTTTAGCCTTGACATGCAGAGCTTGACCCAATTGCAAATCCACAAACATACAAATAATGGTTTCTTTCTTCAACTTCAGGAGTCAAATAGAGTCTGCTTGTGTATAAATAGCCTTGGGTGTACTCTTTCCCCTTTATCTCCCTGGTCTGTATGCACAGCCAAAAACACTTCAGGGAACTGCAAATCACTGCAGTGTCCTACAAAGCCAGAGGAAACCTACGGGTTATCTCTCTTTGTGTCTGCATGTGTGTGTATGTACAAGCCATGTATCTATGCATGTATACAATGGGTCTAAATATAAAATATGTATTCTCTAATATCTTCTTGAAGTTTAATATCTTCAATATTTACTAATCAAGACTCTGCATTATTTCTAGGTCTCTATTTAGATGTGCATACATTTGTGATATTGATCATGTTTTGTACAAGAGGTCCTACAAGATTGTCCTCATGTCTAATCTCTTTTATTGAATAATGTGATAAGACACCACTTTAAGATCTAAAATTGATGATAAGGGCAGGTTTGTGCAAGCTCAAGTGCACACTTATTAAAGCAAATAGGGGATGTACCATATACTAAGAAATCCAGAGATATGTTTCATTCATGCTGCTGTCAATAATATATCATTTGTAAAATTGTCGTATTGAATTAAAAAAGGCAAAATTGAAGTATTTTCACTAGTGTTCTTTCTTTCTGTCACTAACTTATTCTGACCTTTAAATTTGCCCATTTTTCTGGCTAATATATCCCACCCTTTGACACGTGCCACAGTAAACAAACAATATAACAACATAATCTAAATGACTTTGACAAGGACCACATTGCGACTCCTGGATGACTGAATAAGCGCATCTACAAAACAACAGGTGTCATGGGGTATGTAGTGGTTACTACCTTCCAAAAGTGGTCCAAGGAAGGACAACTAGTGATCTGGCAACAGGATCATGGGCACCTATGGCTCACTCACATGCATGGGGGTGAAGCCATGACTGTCTAGTCTGATTTCACAAAAGATCCACAAAAGGATCTGTTACTGACATCTTGGTGCCCGATACTGCTGCACAACTTTAGAGGTCTTGCGGCGTCCATGCCTCGATAGTGCTGTTTTGGTGTTAATGTTGTTGGCTGATTGATGTGTGTAGTGTGTGTGTGTGTGTGTGTGTGTGTGTGTGTGTGTGTGTGGGTGTGTGTGTAGAAAACAGAGCATATTAAAGAGGCTCTTTTACTGAAAGCAAGAGACAAAGGTTTCTATTCAACCAAATTTATAAGAAACCAAGGACTTGCTTAGTGCTGCTTCATTTTAATCCACTTCCTTCCTCCTTTTGTACATTGCTTTTATTGCTGTATTTCTCAACACTTGTGAAGGGCCGAGGAAATTTCCACACTTAATTCCAATTTCTTCATTAGGCAGTGCAGTCTCTCTTTGTTTTTCTTCTCATCACTCCTACTGAAAAAAAAATTCAAAAACCAAACCAGGGCCGGGGATGTTTAAACAGGAAGGAAAGCTTTATACATTAAGGGATTTAGTGAGGTTATGTAGTAATTCATGTTAATGTGCATTTGGCTTGAGTGACTGAGAGTTTTTTTTTTTCCTCCTCCAAACATTTAGCCACCCAGTATAGCATTTAAGGATTTCATCATGTTTCTCTGCATAGAGGAACTCACATATAAGGGAAGTCTAATTATTTAAGGTAGTGTGTTTAAGAACAATATGTGTTTTTGTAAAAGACTTTAAATTCATTATTTAGTGAAATGGTTTTGTAAATAAAGTACTGATTCTGTATAGGTTGTTCTTGTAAATGGGATGAGATCTTTTAAGACTTTGTATGCTGTAGTATTACAGGTTCCTTTAACTTAAACTGAAACATGTTTCAGAATGACAATTTTCATTGCTTACTGAACTAAAAATAGTGTCTGCCTTAAAATATTTTAAAAAAATATGTGGATATATAGAACGTACCTGGGCTTAGGCTGTAATGGGGCACAAGTAAGTCCATTGTATTTGGTCCATGAAACATATTGAAAGGGAGTGATGACCAAACACCTTTAGGGTGAATTGGGATGCCAGTAATGCTCATGTAGCTGAATGCAGAAATCCCACAGCCACACTTAATTGGAACACCTTTCCAGAAGAGTGGGAGTTATTATAACAGCAAAAGTGGACAAAAACCAGAGTGGGATGTTCAAAAAGCACATATAGGTTTGATGGTCAGGTATCCATAAACCTTTGGCATATAGTGTATTTATGTATTTATGTAAAAAGTGGTAGAATTAAATTATAAAAACTGCCATTATAAGTCCATTAAAAAAAACAGATTAAAGCAAATGGAAGTCTATATTTTTGCAATTATCTGCACTTCTCAGTGATTTGGTGAACAGAAAGATTATTTTGCAAAACAAGACTCCCCCCTCCCACACACACAAAAAACTGAGCTGATGAAATGGATGCATCAGAAATGGATGCATAGGTCAAATTAAAGAGACAGAGGGGCTTTTCCTGGGGGCAGTGGAACATGTCTGACTCATAGAGGTGGACTGAGAATGTCAGACATGCCGAGCATTGCCAAAGGTTAGCATATGGTGAATACACAGTGCTGTGCCTTGGTGAACGCGGATAAAGAGATTTAACTTAGAAAGTGATGTCCTGGTAAATACCGGTTGTGTGTGTGTGTGTGTGTGTGTGTGTGTGTGTGTGTGTGTGTGTGTGTGTGATCTAACGTTAGATACAAGCTGCCTAAACAGCTCTGAACTATTGAGTTATGGACTCCAGAAGACCTTTAAAGGTGTGATGTGGTATCTGTAGCACCAAGACATTAGGAGACATAACAGATTCTCCTGGGATCTTCAGCAAAATTGGACCAGACAGTCCAGGCTTTACCCCCACACACATCAGTGAGTCATGGCCACCCATGACCCAGTTGCTGGTTTATCAGTTTATCAATTTTAGTATGTGCTAACCACTGCATACCAGGAGCCTCACAAGACCTGCTGTTTTGAGAATGATCTGAACCAATCATCTAGCCATCACAATCACTCTGATCCTTACGCTTGCCCATTATTCCTGCTTTCAACACATTAGATTTGAGAACTGATTAAATATATGTGTCATATATTATTTAATACTAAAATTAAAAAAACTTAATAGCAATTGTTTGAACAGCTGTGTGGCGCCTCTGGGTCCCACAGTCCCTACTTTCTCGGTGTTAATAAATGAGTCAACACAATGCCTGGATTCCATAAAACACAAGTGCCTCAGCAAACCTGCTGTGCTAGTGTTGTTCTCTGCAAGGTCTGAGATAACACTGCGCTGTACACGAGTGCATATTTCAGCTGACTCATAGGCTGCGCAACGTCCGTAACCAGGATGTATAGACAGCTCATTTCTGACAGCTGTCTTATGACACGTAGTTACACACAGCCACATATTGTCTTTCTCTGCCACTAGGCATGAAGCAACTGCCCGTAATAGTGTTTCCCCCCTCACTCTTTCACTCACACAAACAGCCGGACTTTCTGTATAATACGAGGTCACCCTTGTCCATGCTGATACAGGTTTACTTTTATGTGGCTTGTAATCTGAGCTTTTCTGGCGAGGCCAGGCCTCCTCTCCCCTCTGAATGGACTGCACTGTGCCCTGCCATGGTTTCCTGAGCTTTCACTCTGCTTAGCTCAACACTATGATTATAGTGGAGCCTGTGGTGGGTTGGTTGCATTTGTGCTGAGGAGACACTGATCTACAGGGTCACCTCACACTTGCCCACACACTCACCAACATACACAGAAAGTAGGGCAGAGTTGGCAGTGATGACTGATGGCTCATACAGAGGAAAAAGCCACTGTAAGACAAATAGCTCAATTTAGCAGTAAATTACAGCGATTAAAAATCAGCTGCTGCTTTTATGTATTGGATCTGTGCATATAAAGACGTCGTATTACTGTAAGCACTGCTACTGGCTTTTACCCTTTTATTCTTTGACTGTTACCAACAACTACCTATAACTTATAATTATTTTATGATTTATTGCCATCATCATTAGATGCCTGGGGCTGTATTCCTGCATATAAACCTGACTTGCTTTATTTTTTAAGAATATATAGAGGGATAAATCATGCTACATTTACATTGCATTGTTATTTAATCCTTAAAATGCAGCTTACTAGCCACTTATACAACTTTAAGCATATTATTCAATAGCTACTATTAGCAAATGAGTATATAATATAATAACATTCAGAGTTGTTTTAGTGAAATTGTGCACATATCCATGTACCCATTCAGACCTTGGAAGTAGCTACAGATATCTGCATGAGAACCGCAATACAGAGAGCTCAGTAAGTGCTTGTTTTTAAAGGCTATTAAAATAATAGTACAGGAAAGACAACAATCCTGCACCTAATACCTGGGTCACACACAGAAACCTGCATGTTCACTACATCCATGATAATCTCTCCTGTGTTGCTGTGGCTGCTTAAGATTCAGTCAGCAACTGACTGCTATTACCTACATCACACACAGACCAGCACCTTCCTCACACCGAAATTAAACAGACAACCACTTCCTTGTGAACTCTTTATAGGGGTGATCAGTTAGGCACCACCTGACCACGACACCTCCGGAAGGCTCAGCAGTGAGGTCTGGTGTCCCGGACCCACTCCCCTCCAAGTTCACCTCACAAACCTATTACTTGCTACACAACTGCAGGTGTTTATTATAAAATTCAAGGCAGACAAAGTCAAATACATTATCCAAAAAAGCAGAGTCAAGAAACTACAGCTTGGTGCAGCATTGCTATGAATCCAAATACATCACAAGGAACAATCGGAACAGCAGGGTTTAAGTACCGACACGCATGGGCAGAGGAACTCAACTAATTATCAAGACACAAAGCACAACTAAAATTCAAGGGCCTGACAACAGGTGGAATGCGAAGTACAGGAGGCAGCCATTTTGTCCAGACACTGAGTGCTGGTGCACTTTAGAAATGGGCATGCAGGTGATTTGCATAATCTGAACATAGGAACTCAGAGTAGTAGTAACTTTCCCAATATAGGTATTGACATAGCATTTAGAGTTGTCTTTGAATAACGCTGTTAGTTATGATGAATGTAATTAAATATAAGCGGTTATTTGTAACCTGGGCGTCACATGCTAGCATGCTAAGTTTTTTCTAAATTCACATCATCTGAAATACACAGATGACGCATTCCTGGCTCACTCCCACTGTACCCTGGATAGTCTCTGGATCGACACAACATGCTATAAATATATACTGGATGAGACGGTGGGAATGTTGGATGAAACTCCTGCTTGCATACTTTTCTGTCATACTCTACAAGTTAAAGCAAGCAGTACCCCCACTCCCCCCCCCTGTTTTCCCTCATACTACTTTTGTTTTTATTGCTTTAATTGGCAAAGTGACTCATGCAGACTCCTTCTCAAGGGAGCAAATTAATATCCTCAAAACAACTCAGGAGCCTCAAAACAGACCAGGCACTACAGGAACTGTGTGGATTTACTGTCTGTGAGTGTTCCCATGAAAGGAAAAAAGTGTTATTTAAATATATAAATGTGTTGTTTATTGTATTATAACACATGTTGATTATAATTTCTATAAAGGTCCTAAATATAATAATATGAACATAACTATGAACATAATCAGTGAATATTAAATATTCATTTTTTTTTTACTGTGTATTATTTATTGTGCATTATAAGCAGTGTTTGTAACATTCTAAGGCTAGTAGCATTGAAACTCAGTTTAATGTTGAATAAAAATATTCATTTTTATTGATCTATGTTTATTTTTTATTTGTTTTTTTTTTGCAGTATATTGTAGCTGACTGTAGAGTCTTTAGATTATTTACAAATACAGTGGAAATGCTAAACTTTATTAATAGTGTTATGTTATCTTAACATCTTAAAGCATAATAAACATTACTATAAAGTGCAACAAATTTGCATAATGACTGGAACAAGATCCCCCCCCCAAGATTCGATAGGGTTGCCCACTGCTCTGGGCAAGTGTGTTTACTGCCCCCTATTGTGTGAGTGTTTCTTTGCATGAACTAGTTAAATTCCTCTGTGTGTACAAACACAGTGGTCAGTGAGTCGATTCACATAATAGTAAATGTTAATGAGTATTTCTCAATAAAATGAGTATTTCTATAACACATGTCGTGTTTTCGTAGAAGTAATCTGTGATAGATTTTCCTTTAATACCAGGTTTTCAGAATCATCCTGAAATTTGTGTTCAAGTTAAAAAAAAGCCTGCAGAATTATGGTTATTGTGGGTGGCTGTAGTTATGAAGATAAGTATAGATGAGGAATAAAAATAGATTTGCTCGGTATTACAATGTCCTTATGTTTAGTGGCTTGGCTCTCCACTAGTTCAAAGAAAGTAAGGCGACACGGTTTTTTTGTCACACATGTTAAAGCAAGCACTTTCCACTGTGCTTTTGTTATTTTTCTGAGATGAAAACCTTCCGTCACATTCCCTGTGGAGAAACAAGCACACAACCTGAATTTGCAGTGGTGGAAATCTAAAGTCCCACTGGGAACATGCTCTCTTCTGCACAGCTCTTTCCTCCACAGTTAAATATAGAATTGATTTAGAATTGAACCAAGGCACACTCTTAAAGCAGCCAAACTCAACTTCAGTGTTGCCTCCATATCCTGTATAAAGAGTTCTCATTTACATGTGAACCACAGCACAGGAGGCAGACAATGCTAAATTCTGAATGTCTGTTAAGTGAAAGGTGAAATGAAAGGCAGCCTGTTCTGGAAGGCCAAGCACAAAAGCCATAGCCTAGGCCCCCTCACATATGCTCAGTGATTGGTTGCTTTTTTGCTAGCATGTGCTGTGTTGGTGGTGACAGTAGTATTGTGTGTGTGAGCATGTGTGTGTAGTGTAGCCAAGCGGATGGGATATGCTGCTAGAAAATGGGTGAGGTCAGGGTTAGAGGCCCCACAGACAGGCAGCCCTAAGCTCAAAGAAAACAACCAGGCTTTGTAAATGTGTCGACATATTGTATCTACAGCATTACAAAGAGAAAGAGATCGAGAGGGATAGAGCAAGACATACAACCTCACATACAATAACTATTTAACAATAATAAATATAATAATAATCATCAATCACCATTATCCAGCCTTCCCCTTGTTTCCTTTTAATGTTTAAATCAATGGTGTTTCCTATGTAAATGCACTGCTCTCACTGCTCAGTGGCATTCAAAGTGCTAATGTCTCTGAAACTCATGGACATTCCTCCCAAAAGCCTAAACATACTATCTCTTCTAGCCCACTCGTCTACACACACTTACACACACACACACACACACACACACACCCAAGATCCAGTTCACTCCCAATTGTGTTCTGGGCTTATATTTATCGATGTCATGTCGATCTCAGTTTCTGTGAGGGAACAATGGCACCAGAGTGTGAATTGGATTAACCATAGAAAAAAAAAAAAAAAAGGGGGGGGGGGTTAAAGTAGTTAGTTGTCAGTAATTCAACTTTGACTGTACAGCAAAGGGCACTGCCTG
>JAOVVF010000025.1:17591076-17602356 GCA_028565595.1 Duopalatinus emarginatus
ACTCCGGGCACACACATGTTCACTACCCCCTAGTGTGTGCATTCACTAGTATGTATGGATGGGTTGAATGCAGAGGTCACAGAAGACATAGAAAAGATGTTAAATTGAATATGAATCACTCCCCGTTCTTCTCCCTCACTGTGTACACAGGATTGGTGCATGCTGAGGAAGTTGTTGGACAGAAGCTTTTGGATCTGGAAGGTCAGAAGAGCCAGATGATGCGGGAGTTGGAGAAAGTGGAGCAGGAGGTGCAGCGGAACCTGGCCAAGAACCACACTTTGGACTCAGAGATACAGTATCCTTCAGTCACATGCTCGTTCTCATAGACAGCACTGTGTGTAACTTTTGCTATGATGCAATTTGTGTACATAAAAATAAGGAGCAACTTACACAGCATTTCCCAACAAGAAATTAAATTCAACAGTGAGAGAATAACCATATATATCTGTTTTAACATGAATTATATCAGGAAGTAGCTTGTTTATGGACAATATTTAATATAGCTATGAATTAATAAAAAAAATGCCATGTTCTACTTATTATTATTAGTTTATTATAAAACATTTGTGGTATAAACGTGGTAATGCTGTGGTATAAAAACAATAAAAGACTTCAGGATATGCTGGAAAATAATCATCCTTAGTTTGGTATTATTTTCCTATAACAGTGTTTTAGTTCTTACGTACACTTTAAAGTAGTTTCTATGCTTTTTTTTTGTTTCAATTTGATTCAATTCAATTTTATTTATAAAGCGCTTTTAACAATGGACATTGTCCCAAAGCAGCTTTACAGAAAATAATGAACAGGGTTATACATTTATAGAATTATTAAGAAATTTTATCCCTAATGAGATGACAAATCTGAGATGACAAAAGGAAGAAACTTTGTGAGGAACCAGACTCATAAGGGAACCCATCCTCATTTGGGTGACACAGATGTGTGAATATAAACAAAAACAAAAGAGCAGGTAGCCAGAGAATTACAGTCTGTGATCTAATTTATGGTGTACTGAAGACTGTCAATGTCGGGTCAGATGAGACTGTAAGAAGATAAGGGGGGTCACAGTGTATGCAGGGTTTGGGGAGCAGGAGGAATCCAGGACTCAGGGTTGCTGGTATCTCCTGTTGCCTTATCTTTAGCAGGTGTAGCTCATCAGAAACAGGACTCAGGGTTGCTGGTATCAACCATGTTACCATGTTTCTTTGACTTTATGTGTCAGATTCCTACAGAGAGAGCTGGAGAGACTCAAAGACAGTGAGAAAGAAATTCAGGCTCTGCAGCAGGAAGTAGATGAAGACACAACTGAAGTAATTCCCTCGGCAATGTAAGAAAACCCAAATGATCAACTCCAATGCACTAACATGCTGTCAGCCAGAATTTTACACGGCACGCAACTGGGCTGTATCAAATTGACATGACTAGTTAGTTATGGTAGAAATGTTTTTAAATGTATTCATTATGTGCAAAATGTATTCAAAATGTCATGGACAGTATATTGATGTGTTTGTGGTGAGGTTCAGGTACTTTGTAATTGTGAAATACTAAATATGTATGTAAAAAGATATGGGAAAAGAGGAGAATAAAGGGAGGGGGAACTTTTGTACAAACACAATATATACAAAATATGCAGAATATATTTGGGAGCTAAGTTGTATGTAGGTGAAGTGTAGATCCTAACTGTGCAGAAGGTAATGAAATATATAGTAACTGTGTGCAGTGAGTAGTGTCTGACTAATTGTGGAGAGTATAATAAAGCAACAATACAATGTGGCACTTTAAAAAAATATACAGTAAATTAAATCATGTAGTATATGCAGTGTGTAATAAATCAGATCAGGATATTGGTATATTGCACAGCAAAGGGTAAAGTGGTAACGGTGCTCTCTGAAATATTGCAACATAACCAAAAGTGTCTGAAATATGTGAAGATTGTGCCTGTAAGCTGTACGTGCCATAACTAGTGTGTGGGAGGTAGTGGAGAGGAGAAGTTAAAAAGTGGGAGTAAAGATAAACAGAAAATTTGGTAAAATGGAAAAAAAATTAAATGATGAGTTTCTGGAACTGAATGTATTTCTTTTTAACCTTCTCCCATACCACCCTATTGCTTTACTGCATCCATAGGTTTCTTGTTGCTGGCACAGATTTGCCTACAAAGCCTCCAATAGCATACTATTATAACAATCCTCAAGGGTTGGTCCCGACATCTTTCAGGGTACAAAAAAAGACTGAGTGACAAAGGTACAGTGTCAAGACTCTATTCTGTTCCAGCCCATAGATGGTGGAATAAACATTTTCTAGATGTGCGAACAGCCGAATTACTAGCAGTCTTCAAATGTGATTAAAGACCTTTTCCTGAATTCAATTCAACTTTGTCATCATGTGTACTAGTACAGTATACTGAAAGACTGTCAGGCTATTTCTCCTTTGCTTTGGTTAAAAAACTAAAATAATACATAAGTAAATAGTAGAAATAAAATGTTAAACTAGAAATGCAGAATAAAATAAAGTAAACATAGTACCGCAAGACAACAAATAATTAAGTGCGATACAAAAGGAGTGCTAGAAATAATATGTAAAACTGAAATATAGGTGAAATATAACAAACACAACTGTGCAAGAAAACAAACACTTGCCCTGTATACAGTGTAAAGGATGAAGAGGTAGTAGGTAAAGTGCAAAGTGACAGGATGTGCAAATGATATTTTTATATAGTTGTGTTGTGTACCTTGCTGTTTAAGTATAGAGTGGAGTTAAAGTGCAAGTAGAGTAAAGATCAGTTAAAGTGCAGCTACGTGTACGTGGTCTTTTGAGCTGGTGGAGTGTATAGTTGTGTGAGTTATTCATGATTCAGTAGATGAGGTTGGTGTGACCAATTTGTACTTAATAGAAGTACATAAAGGACTATTCATATATAAGCAAATAATTTATTTTAAAAAATTTGTGTGACTCTGAATAAGGATGTCTGCCAAATACCATATATGTGACTGTGTTAAAGAAGCCCATATACATCCTGGTATGTTACCTCCATAATTAACATTTTAGTTTTAGTTTAGTTTAGTAACCATGCTTCTTTTGTGTTGCAGATATTTAGCACAGCTCTACTGTAAAGTTACTAAAATTAAGCTAGAGTTGGGTACAGAGCCTCACATCTTGCGTGGAGGTAAGTGACTATGTCCACATCATCCTGTTCCATCTTCCATTAATCTTTTTCGAGTGTTATTCAAAGTAATACTATAAAAAAATTCTTTATATGGAATTTCTGCACATATAGTAGTTATACATTAAACAGCTCTCTGTATGACGTTCATCAGATTCAATACATTGTGGTGAATATTTTAGAGATTGGTGCATAAAGTTGAATGCATTAAGGGTGACTTTAGCCCTTGTAAAAGAGGCTTGGCCTCACAATCTGACTCTGTAGTCTCGGAAGGTGAAGGTTAGCATACATCTTACTTAAGGCATCTGAAGGCACACAGTGTGTTTTGTCAGTACTTAATTTTTTTAAATTATACACATAGTCTCCTCCAAAAAAGTGGGATGCAGCTTCAGCGACCAGGAAACCAGAATTGTGTAATGTCCTTACAAACTTACTGATAAATTGATAAATAAGATCAAATATGGTAATAATAACACACTGATTTATTTAAGCAGTAGGAGGGTGGGGGTGCAGTGCTAATAATAATTTAGTTTGGATGATTTCAAACTTGAGAAAATACATTTATTTAGTGAACATTTTTATCTGTGCCTACAACCTATTCTTAACATTGCCATGTTAGATTTTTTTATTTACAACTCTTTCACTAGATGGCGCTGTGAATGCACTGCTTTTGAGGACCAGGCCAGCAGTAGGCTACTAATCTACCTCACTTTTCAATGCTCAGATGTTATTAATGGCATAAGATCTGAAGTTAAACACTGCTGCAGCAGAAGTACATTTTTTATGGTGCATTATGATGACAGTAATATAATTCATACCATCTGTTTGGTCAGAAGTGATTCAGTTGATTCAAAGTGATTCAATAACAGACAGCAAATCCATTTTTAAGTCCAGTCACAGTTTATCCAAATCCAAGATTATATCAACATGCTCCTTCTAATATGTTGTTCGTTTTATAGCAATGGTTCATTAAAAAAATTTACAGTGGCTTTTTTAAGGGCACCAGAGCTCTTTAACAGTCAGTAAGATTTCAGTCACTGGAAAGTCCTCAGGATAAAAGACTTTGTACTTTCCTCTTACTCTGTAACTTGACATGGTGCATGTTGTTGTTTTTTTTCTTTTTTTTTCAGTCTGATTAACTTCAAAAGGGCAGGCTAGTGAGGGGACTGCTGTTTATAACTGCTTTGACACAAGTATTAACAGGGACTAAATTGTTTTGCAGACATTGCGCAATATTAGAGAAATCTATAAATATATTAAATGTATTTTAAAAATACAAATCTGCGATATAATTTCTGTAGTATAAAAAACCCTTTGGAATGTTCTGCAATTGGACAATAATTAACAAGTCACGCTACTTTGCATTACACATTACACCAGCTGGTCATTGATTATTTTCTAATAACAGCATGTCCTGATGTATTTTATTTCTTTACTTAAATAATTATTATTATTTATTATTATTCATGTTGTTTTATGTTAACTATATTTAATTATATATTTTAGTATGGTCCGTTTATATAATTAATAATTAATTATAATTTTACAATGCTTTTGTTTCCAAGTTCACTATGGTCGAGACCTGGCAATGCCTATCAACATCGACACATCAAGCTGCTCCCCCTGTGAGGTCAGTGATGAGCTCTGGAGCCTTGTCAGTACCGACTGGTAGAAATCTGTTTCTGAATTGGAGTTCACCTTCATCTGCCGTCATATTTTCTTTGTTTCTTTAAATGTTTTCATTGTATTTGTATTAATAAATAAATCCTACAGAATAAACTGAGATCTAGTGTACACGACACTTATTAAATAGGCAAAGTATATATAACCTTATGTACTAATGATCCAGTACCACTTTCACTTAATTGAGATTGTGTCAAACACAACCTTTACATTTTATTACCCATACATTCTACACATTAAAAGTAAAAGTACATTTTGTGATTTTGTGTTATTTTGACAAAATATTTCAGTTGTACCTTTTTGAAATTGTTGAATATATGAAAGTTCTTCTTATACCACAGCAATTCACAGCACTTTTTAACTATTAAAGAATAGCACACCATATAATTTTAATGTTGTTTAATGTCCCCCAGGTAAATTAGTTCCTGTTTTTGCTTACACTATAAAAGTTATAAATAATCATTTTGCTTATGATGCTGGTTCTTATTTTTTTTATTTTTTCCTCTGTGAAGTTATTAATACAAGAATAAACAAAGTGCGTCATGTTACAAGTGTTACAATGATACGCCATCAGGTACAGATGTAGTGTGGGAATTTTAAGATGAACTACTCCTAAGCTAAAGCAGTCATGTGGTAACCAAAGGTGAGGTGATGATTAACACTCTGTAAATTAATTTAAAAAAAAGACAGTTTACACCTACAATGTGTTCGGCAAATGTGGCTTGTACAATTGAATGTCCAGAAAGTGTATTGGTTTAAAATCTACTTTGCTGCATCGCTGTACCTGACTAATGCATGAAGCCTGCTACAGTATCTGAAATGGCAGAAACTAGTGTGAATATATCACCCTGTATTATCTCGGTCAGCTCTATGTCTGTGTGAGTGTTATTTTTTGTTTTGTTTTGTATTACTGAATGTGCCAGTAATGTCAGTTAGTAGAAAGTTACTGGTGTCAAGTTACATTGAACGAGCATGTAACAGAATAAGGTGAACACTTGCAATGCATGGTTTTTGTTTGCCGTGCCTCACCTGAGACAGGTGTGTTTAGTATAAGGATTGAGAACCAGTTGGGTAGAAGCTTATTGTGTGTAGTCTTCCTTTTGGTTCTGGTTCCTTCCTGTACATAAGAATACTGAATACTGCTCCCTTTGAAGGAATTTTCTCTGTGGTGCTAATTTTCAAGTCTTAACGTTTAAGCACATATACTTGCTTGCTTTTTTAAACTTAATTACATGTTTCACCTTTTTCTCAGTAGAATCTGTTTTTGGATAAATAGAGATAATGTTTTATTTATGTGAAAGCTTATTGTAGTAGAAAATTTCTCACAGTCGTAAAATAATTTTAATTGCGTGACTATTTGACGTTTGTTTGTTGCTCATTGTAACTTAACATATGACTCAGTCTGCAGATGCACAGTTTCAGTGGTGAGGTGGGCGAGAGACTGAGTGTTAAACATTTACGCTTTAGGCAGATTTTACCCTGGCACGAGTTGGTGACCTTGTTTCCTGCAAGGCGGTGACAAAGTTGGCACACGTCTTACCACAGGTTAGACCACAGTGACATTAATGCAGAGTGCTTATTGATGTTCTGCATAATGCAGTGAAGAAGTAATGTTTTTTTTCCATAAAAACTTATTTACAGCCAAGTTCATATAAGACCACTTAGTAAGATGCAAAAATAATAAAGGTAAAATTGTGTAAAGTAATCTGAATAAAATTCTCAGACCTTTAACAGTTTATTAATATGAATTTAATCCTAACATTAAATTCAGTGTGTTAAGTGTTAAGGAAGCTTGGACCATGGGATTTTAATTACCACAAGTTTAAAAATAGTGATTATTCAGTCCAAGGCTTCCTATACATGCCTGATAATTTAAACTTAATTGCTTTCTTGTTGCTATACATATTTCCTAGTATTTAACAATATCATATAGTTAAAAATATAACAAAACAACCACCTTTTTTAAAAAAAATAAATAACACTGACTGATGGCCAATTAATTAATGATGAATGGAATTATATATAAATAAATCAGGCATGATGCTATACCTGAATGATTTTGTTATCCCCAAAGTCATAAGACCCCAATTTGCTGTTTGTTTATGACCCAACAATGCAAAAAACCACAAGCCTTGCTACATATTCCTGTAAGTCTGTAGATCATGTGATGCAGGTGAACAGCTGGTTTGCCATCTGATGCTTCAGGTCAGGGTAGCAAACACGATACTTCATGCAACTGAATTGTGTACCATCATGGGTGAAAAAAGTGGAAATGAAAGTAAGAAAGGGCTAAACGGTTGAATAAAAAGATCGATCTTTATTATATAGATACATATGTACAATTAACGATCATAATTTAGCAAATTTCAAATGTTTAAAGCTTATCAAATGCTACTTTTTATAGTTTATGTTTTTTATAAAAAAATATAAATATTGTATACACTTATGTATATGTACTACATTGTGACTGGGCTAATCTTTTACTAATCAGCTACAAAACATGGAATCATTTCCTACAGATTGTTTTGTTTCCATTGCATCTGCTACAAAAATGTTTTAACTGTAAGATTTGGAATGGGGGGGATTTCATGCAAATAACATTCATTCCCACAAGTCCATTCCCATTAAACCACTTGGTGTGCAAGAGAGGTTCATGCTGCACATTTCAACCTAGATAATTTCCAGACATGTAATATCTTCACGTATACAACGTATGCTAGGTGCTTTGCTTGAAGCACATTAACAAATCTTATGGAACATCATAGATACTGGTCTATCTACCACAATGTAATACTTACATGTTGTTTGTTCTTAAGTGCATGTTTCTTCACACTATATTGGGTTTAAAGAGAACACAGGTTTCAGTTTGATCTCACAGTAAAGTAGTAAACAAGTTCTCAAATGATGGTTAGGCCCATTATGTTAGCTGTAATGCTTTCCTATCAGTTTGTCTTTGATGCTTTCCTTGAAATATTTTTTACAACTATGTAATCAGTTCTGTAATAAGAAAGCAATATACCCTTCATTAAACCAGACCACAGTAAAACTCAACCCTGACATTACTGCCCCAAAACAACACTTTTTGATATTTTGGGGAAAATTGCTTTGATAGTAGATGGTGTAAAATTTCCAGTGGAGACTGTTGTCTCCAGACCCTCTAGTCTGTGTGATGGCATCTCTGCTTTACTCGTGCTGCACTCCAGGAATGTTATTCCAAACTTCCTCACTTGTCCATCTTTTGTGATCAAGCAGTGGCTGCAGAGCAGTCTCAGTATGGCCTTTCGCATGTCCTTACTGGTTAATGTGTAGATTATGGGATTAAGTAATGAGTTAATCATAGCAAGTCCAAGAAAGTACTCTGCCTTATAGAGTACCTGGCAGTTTTGGGTTGGACAAAAAAAGTCTAACAAAAGAAGAAAAAAAAGTGGAAGCCAGCAGGCAATAAAAACACCCAGCACTATGGTGACTGTCTTCAATAATGCCATGTATTTCTGGGACTTCTTTGCCAAACCTTTACGCTGTGGCGCAGCCAGCCTCTGTGTGTTGGACTTGACAACACGGAAGATGCGGACATAGAGGACCACAATAGCCAGTAATACCGCAGAAAAGATTGTAATGCAGAAGAGAATAAAGCTCTTGGAATACAGTGGTAGCACGGTCGAGCACTGCACCAAGACGCCTAAGCAGTTCCAGCCCAGAATGGGTAGCAGACCCAGAAAGATTGAGAGCAACCAACTTACGACAATCAGTGCAAACATGCGCCCACGTTTGGCCCCCTGGTATGGCTTCATCCGTGCCATAGTCACGTGGCGTTCGATAGCAATGGCCAGGAGGCTAATGATGGAGGCAGCTAATGTGATGAAAACACCACCTTCTCTAATGAACCACTCGAGAGGTGTCAAGTTAAGTGTATTGGCCCCTGATGTAACAATATTCACCATGTAGGTAAATCCTGCCAACAAGTCCGAGAATGTCAGGCTGCCCAGAAGGTAGTACATGGGCATGTGGAACTTTTTATTCTTCCATATAGCTGCAAGAACCACTGCGTTCTCAAGTACAATTAGCAGACAGATGTTAAGGAACACAATGTCTACAGGTTTCATGCCTTCCGTGTACTTGCTCCCATTTAGCTTCCCCGTGAAGTTGTAGTGCTCTCTGATGACCGTTTCGCTTTGGTAGTTGTCGAACATTCTGCTGGAGAAGTGTGTTGCCACAGGGGTCTTCGTGATCACTGTTGGAGCTGCAGCAACATGCAATGCCTCCACCCTTTCCATAAAAATCCCTTTATTAGAGTTGTCTCGTCAGAGGCTAGTCCTTCGGGAGTTCATAATTCCACCACAGAAAAAGAATCTAAATCCGCATTCTTCACCACGGCTTTGATCATGAAATTCGGATGTCCAGAGGGCTTGTTGTTGCGTTTGTGTGGACCTAAAAGAAGACAAATTGCAAGATTTTTTAATCAGCAAACCAGGAACAGACGATACAATATCAACTCAATAGAAGTAACTTGATACAGCTTTTTATTCTTTAGATTCTTCTTTTATTATTACAAAACAGTTTTTGGTAAAAGACAGAACAAAAACACATCACAAGCCGGTGTTGTTGATACAAAAAAATGAACTAGGCAAGATTTCCCACATTAATAAAGGAGATTATGAAGAAAGCTGTTTGACAGGCAGGCATGACAAACCTGAAAATCAGTTTGATTAAGTTAACAGGGAAAGGCTGAGGGTGTGTTCAACATCTCCACGCATTAAAAAAGCCTTCAGGCAAAACAATCAAACCGTTTACAAAACTGTTCTCATGGTTTGTAACGTGTGGTTGGGGCGGTGTGGTGACTTCATCAGAAAGACCTGTTTAGGATATGAGACGACATTTTCAATACATGTGGAAATGGAAATATGTGGTACTGACGGTGTATCTGAATTCCTGCACGCCTATAAATAACCTTTAACTAAATGTAACGGCTCTAAACCTCCGTCTCTCTCTCACATACACACATACATACATACATACACATACACACACACACATACATACACATAAATACATACATACACATACACACATACATACACATACATACATGTATATACATACATACACATACACACATACATACATGTATATACATACACATACATACATACATGCATATACATACATACACACATACATACATACACATACACACATACATACATGTATATACATACACATACATACATACACACACATACATACATGTATATACATACACATACATACATACATGCATATACATACATACACACACATACATACACACACATACATACATGCATATACATACATACATACATGTATATACATACACATACATACATACACACATACATATATGCACATACATACATACACACATACATACATACACACACATACATGCACACATACACACATACATACATACATGCATATACATACACACACACATACACACATACATACATACACAGAGTCTAATATAGTCCGTTCAAGTGCGCAAAAAAAAAAAACCAAGACAGCGGAATAGGAATGAAAAATGAGCTGGCTTTTAATATATAATTCTTTTACTTTAAAGCGTGAATGAACATTTTTACACTGCAAAACACTCGCTTCACTTACTGGTATTTCAAAGAAGAAGAAAAAAACCACAGTACACAAGTTTAATACAGTAAAAGTTGTCCGACAGAGTACAGAGACTGTACAGAGTTAAAACAGGACTCGACTTTACTGTATAAAAGTAGGGTTAAAATGTCCTATTAAAGCCTACACTACCAGAAATGATAGAAAGATAAAAAACAAATAGAAACCCAAAACCTATAAAATATAAAATATACATACATATATACAAATATACATACCCTGGTTAGTTTTGTCGGATGCAGAGGTGAGCTACTGAGCTCTCACGTTAACTGAGCAGCCTGAAGTGAAATGAGCAGCGTTTAATACAGGACAGGATTAGACTTGCAATGGAGCTGCTCCTCCTTTCTCTCTCTCTCTCTCTCTCTCTCACACACACACACACTCCCCTTGGATGTTGGTTGCAATAAATGAAAAGCCGCCCCTCTAGGTAAACATAACGACCAGGCAAAGGTAAGCCCTTCATACGGCCTCGTTTGTGTGTTAATTAGCTGACAGAATACACTGTTACTGTGCCTTGGGTTAAAACCTGTCGATGAAGGTGTTTTACTGCGGTGTAAAAAAAAAAAAAAAAAAAAAAAAAAAAAGCTTCCGGGGGGGGTCAAGATAAAGAAAGTTAGTGCGAGGTTTGCTCTGAGTATTTTTGTTAACACCTATAATCCCTTCAAACAAAGCTTAAAGTGTTAAAAGTTCAAGTTTATAACTAGATATCACTTATAATTGGAGGACACAAAGTTCAAGGCAGCTGTCTGTTTTATGCATCACGTCCATCAAGC
>JAOVVF010000025.1:17617436-17632436 GCA_028565595.1 Duopalatinus emarginatus
ATCAGTTGTTTGCAATATTTGCTCCCAGACACAATGGACATGAGGAAATTCTTTACAAAGAAGTGGAAAGTAAGTCAATTTTTTCCCCCAGTTAGCTGGTTAATTATATCATCTAGCAACTAGCTTGATGATAGCTATCATTTAAATCTGTTAAAAATACACCAAAATGCAAGAAATGCATTCCCCAATCTCATCTCATCCATGTGGTAAATTAGGCCATGCTAGCTAACTAACAGTCAGTCCATTCTGACAGGGAAATTATACATAGTTGCAGTTAGTCACAATGATGGAAAGTGGAGCCTTATTTATTTATTTAGTTTTTCACAAGCAGAATTCCTTGTTGGCTTTCTGTAAAATTATATCATCTTGAGTCTTGAACATAGCTGACATAAACTGACAAGCCTTTCCTGTAATGTTAAGGCTGGTTCTGCTAAATGCGTTGAAGAGGCCAAACATTTACTTCATTTACACTTGTGGTTAGGAGGGTGGAGCTGCTGTGAACTAATTTTGACCTGTTATAGAGAGACGTGTAAGGTTAAGATACGAAGCAGTTACTGTGTATAGATAGACTAGACTATGATGAAGTAGTGCAAGCAGGCATTCTGCATTTTTACAGATGGACAAACACTAACTATAAATTCACCAGACACTTTAATACGACACCCACACCGCTTCTCATTCATGCAGTTATCCAATCAGTCAATTTTGGCAGCATAAATATTCAGCATTAATCAGCTCTTGACTCTAGTCTAATCTGCATTAGTTTTTGCATTGTGCTTCTCCAAAATAATATGCCATTATTTTCTTTAATATTATTATTATTAGTCATAGAAATGCTTAAATAAATAAAGGCCCAGCTTCTGCTTATATAAGTTGCCTGATACCATTCAGAGCAGGACAATATTATATATATTGTTAGGAAGTGCAGTCAAGAGACAGGGGTTAAATCTCACATTTCCTGTTATTTGTCCTATTTGCACTTGCAATTTCACTTTTTTTTATTTGTGATGTTCAACCTAGGGAGTCTTGCCCCTAGGTCAATATAACACACTACTGTGCATTTAATGGAGATATTCATCATGGAAGCTTTAAGGACGAGGAAAAACACAAAATACTATACCAGTAAACCACACACATTGTCTTTGTCACAATAAGTGTTGATATGTATTATTAACACAAGTGCAGTTCTCCAGTTCTCCATAATGTCACACATGTTAAATCATTCAAACTATTAAGATAAACCATTACTGACTAAATAATCTAGAGCATAATCTATAGCACTATAGCACCCTATTTCTCACCAGAATCTCCCTAGTTCCTATTTTAGTTTCAATTAACAGAATAGGCTACTGGACTAAAATGCAAATTTTGTGGAAAGCAAAAATAGTAATGCCACAGTCTCTCCCTCAGATGTGTCATGACTTTCTCATATGATACTCCATTAAGGTCTTTCCAGATTGCACTCACTACTCAGCAATATCTCTTACAAGTATACAGTATCTCCCAGAAATAAGTACACCCCTGTGCAATCTATCTATCTTTCTATCCATTTATAAATAGCACAATGAATTCCTGTGGATATGTCCAAACTGCTGGCTGACAAGATGACTCCCAATGATTCCAGAAAAAGGAATATTCCAGCAAGATAGTGATCCATAGCACAAAATCACAAAAGAGTTTCTAAAAAAGTGATAACTATGACCTGGCAAAATAAAAGATTTGTATCTCAGTAATGAAAAGTGGGCTGAATTTTGTTGCATTTTTTGTTGCATTAAGTTCTTAGTGTGGGGCCTATATTTTCAGTTAGTTTTTAATTTTACATAAGAACTTCAACTTAGAAAGAATGCAATTACTGTAAGGTGATACAATTTTAAATGATGTGACATTTATGCGAAATTGCACAGGGGGGTACTCATAGGTGTGAGATAAAGGCATATAAGCGCAGCACTGTGTTGTAATTGGTTCAATCAAAGTTTTTCTTTCCACAGGAAAAAACACTAAACATAGACTACAGCACAAAACATAAGTGAAGAGCAGACCATGTTTGGTTTTTTTGGTTAATGAGGTTGCATGCACATCTTTGAGATTGTTATATATATTTCTGCTGCTGGTTTTCACACCTCTGCAAGGGGAAAGTTGCTGTTCTCATAAACATTCTCGTTTCTGCAGAATGCTACACTCTTTATTTAAATGCATGTAATGAACGGATGAAATGAAAGGATATTTTGCATTGTCAGATTATAACGTTTATGCATTGTCTCTTCTAAATAAATGACGTCAAAATGAGTTTGCACCTTTTCAGAATTGCCCACTAGAGACCCGGAGTTAACTGTACCCTGATATTAAACCTCATGTAATCTCCTGGGCCAGTGGCTTCACCACCTACATTTTAATGTTAGTAGGCCTAGTTCCCACCCTTATCCACCAACCTATCCACTTTACCATCACCCTTCTTTTTGACTCTTCACATTTTGCCTCTGCCCTGTGGGTTTGGGTGTTGGAGGGTGAGGCCTATCATTATAGGACACAGTATCTTAAAAAATGCTCCCCTGCTACATCTGTAGTGCTGGGGGAGCCCTGAATGACACATTTGAAAAGTGGGAAAACCCAGTTCAAGTATGGAAGGAAGTGCTGCTTTTGCATTTCTGCCTCAGTTACTCTTTCAAGCAAAGGTTGCCACACATTTTTTCCATTGTATGCTTTTGTATTTCCAGTGGCTTCTCTGAAGTTTATTCTGCAGCCACAGTCATTTTCACTGAAAGCTGGCCAAGAAGACCATATCTGTGCTAATTCAATTCTAATTCAACACCAACTGCCTTGACTTTCCATTACTGCCCCTTCTTGGATTTCTATTCTGTCTCTTCCTCATCCGTCCCACCAAATTCTTTCCATGTCTCCACAGCAGATTGAGCTGCTTTTCACCACCACATCTGAGACACAGCTCATCAGCTCTCCAGATGGTGGGCCTGTTAGGCATTCCTTGCCTTGAATGCATATTTTCTCGCCTTCATCTCTGCACTCCTCTATAAACCATACTCTTTTCAAACACCTTCACCATCCATCTTCTAAGCTTGTTCACAAACAAAAGAAATTTCACCATCAACTTCAGTTCTTCTTAGTTACCTGGGAACAACAGGAATTAAAGACCTATTAGGACTGCACTGTTTCAGTGTGCGACATTGTCAGGCCATCAGCTTTGTCTAGACACTGAGATATGGTTATCTAAATTGCTTGCTAATCCTCCATAGACAAAGCAGGAATCCAGAGCCTATTGTCCAGTAGGACAGATAAAAACATTGATGAGGCCTTCAAGAACTGATAAAATGCTCAAGGATACATGTGAGATGTTTACTTATTGCTTGTACTGTCTTAGGAAACAAAGCGCAATGGAGAAATGATTGTTTTCGACCGGCCATTAAGTAAGTATTACTTCATCGATTTGTCCTGCTGCTGGATGATTGAAAACTGTGATGATCTGCCAAACTAAGGTTCCCTGATAAACCGGTTATTGTGAAACTGCCATTATGATAGAATTACAACCAGAAATCCGTGGACGTTGCATGAGTAAACTTGCTAAGGTTGCTAAGCCCTTATATGTCTGAGAATTAAACCATGAGCAAATAGTTTGCCTCAGAGTTTATTTTGTGGGTATAAGGCACCATCGGAGAGTACATTTCTTTTAAATCTTTACAAATCTCCAGATCTGAAATGGAAATGAAGAAAAATGTATATGTTAATGGCTCATATCTTGATTCTGAAAGTTATACTGACAAACCTGACCTCTTAGTCTCAACAGTCATTCAGGTTTTATTTGTACTTTATGTTATGTTACTGTGGACGAAGTGACTGTCAGTGAGAAAACAGGTACTTGTTGGACTCTAGGCTTCCTTCTGTTCCTCTACCCCCTCTCCTCCCTCTCCCATGTCTTATCAGAACTTGTCATTAAACAGTCATATCCTCACATTGTCCCTAAGGAGGGCTGACCTCCCAGCTGGAGATCCAAAGCAAATCCAGCCAACTAGTTTCTCTGTCTTCTTTGTCATCTAGGCCAAAGCTGAGGTCGAAAGGGCAACTGATGCATAAGCATTTTCTATTTATACAGGTTTAAGAAAGTTTATTTCCTTATTTCTTTGTGTACTCCATGTCCTTAATAATTTTCAGATTGAAGGGCTGAGGTTAAAGGTTATTACTGCCACTTTGCATCGTCACGCTATCCTACTGCTCATTGGGAAGCAGCTGGGACTAGCAATAGAAGCAAGCTGTGTATAGGTCACAGAGTCAGAGGTCATGGGATTAAAGGGAAGGTGCGGGGGTGTTTTAGAAGTCACAGTTGCCTTAGTAGTAGTAGGTAGTGTTATGTCCAATTCGGCACTGGGTTTGGAGCATTTGGGCCAGCAGGTTTCTCTGGAGAAGTCCTGCAGTACCACTTGGGAGCCCTGGTTTTCACTTAATGGTGTGATTACCTGGTGATTAGACATTGTAGCAAGTATGCAGAGACAAAATTGTTGCCTTTACAGGTTTGAACATGGGGCAGAATGGCAGCACAGGGCACATTGCTGTAAACTGTGGGTTGATTGTGGGGCAGCTTACCTAAATGCAGCTTACAAAATTGTTGAATTCAGATTCACAGATGAGTGTATTTTAGTCTGTGAGAGATAGTATGCATTTGATTCACAGATGAGTGTAATTTAGTCTGTGAGAGATAGTATGCAAGGCTGGCACTTATGTATTAGTGTCAAAAAGTTTTAAAGCAAGTGATTTTTTTACATTTAATTTTACATTGTACACATGAGAGAAAACATTGATATATATAGTATACGTTTTGTGATGTGATGTAGTGTTAATGCTAAATATGTATATCCTTAGATGTAGTGAGAGAGGAAGGGAGGGCATACTGTATCATAGCAACACTAGGCAGTCAAGGGCATCTGAGAGCTCATGCATACGGAGGTGGGTAGAAGTGCTTTCCGCCAAGTGCGTTACACTTTCTGACATTGCACGAGTGCATTAGACTTTCTGATATTGTACGTGTGTGTAACACCCCCTGACAGTGCATGAGTGTGTTACACCCCATGACGTTGTACAAAAAGAATTGGTGGCTTGTTGCACATGATGGCCTTTCCCCTTTCTGGTTGGTGGCTGTTGTATGATATGGTAGAATCTTTTGAAAGAATGGTGTTTATCACTCCAGTGTGTGTAGAACTAATCTGATATTTATATTAAATTATATGTGTAATTTTAGAGGTATTATTAGCACATTGAATTATAGAGACAGAATAGTAACTGAATTAATATCCACAAGAAAATAAAAGTACTATAAAGTATTATGACATTCATATAATTATTCACTTAAATGTCCTAAATGTCAGTTAAACAGTGAAACACAATAAAATCGTAGTATAATTATAGAGGCCTGGAGCACTGATAAGCTTTTGGTCTGGTCTGGATCACACCACACTCATTTGAGGACTCCTAGGTCAGATATCTTTAAATGACAAAAAGAGAGATAACAATTTCAAAGACAATTCAAATAATTTCTGATTATTTAACCCAGCCTAATGGCTGAAGTTAGCTCAGTCTGTAAACATCTAATCTTTATAGCCAGGGCCAGATGGTATAAATGGGCTAACAGCCCAAGCTTTCTGTCTATCAGAGGGGAAAAAAGCACATTACAATTTCATCTGCAGTAGATTATTTTGATGTTTGTAAGCTGAGAACCATAACACAATAATATATTACAATATATTAAAAGTCAGGTTTAGTCAAAAGTCTCTCTCTCTCACACACACACACACACACACACACACACACACACACACACACACACACACACATACATACATACTGTACTGGTCTGTAATTTTCATCATATGTACACTTCAACTATAAGAGACAAAATGAGAAAAAAAATCCAGGAAATCATATTGTAGGATTTCTTCTTTAAGAAGCTCTTCTGTCCTCCACTCATTACCTGTATTAATAGCACTTGTTTGACCTCGTTATCTGTATAAAAGACACCTGTCCACAGCCTCAAACAGTCAGACTCCAAACTCAACCATGGCCAAGACTAATGAGCTGTTGAAGGACACCAAGAAGAAAATTGAAGACCTGCACCAGGCTGGGAAAAGTGAATCTACAATAGGCAAGCAGGTTGGCATGAATAAATCAGCTGAGGGAGTAACACACTAGGCCGAGTAACACACTATGACGAGAGGGACTCAAATCCTGCAGTGCCAGGTGTCCCCCCCTGCTTAAGCCAGTACATGTCCAGGCCCATCTGAAATGTGTCAGATAGCATATGGATGATCCAGAAGAGGATTTGGAGAATATCATGTGGTCAGATGGAACCAAAACAGAATTTTTTTGGTAAAAACTCACCTCGTCGTGTTTGGAGGAAGAAGAATGCTAAGTTGCATCCCAAGAACATCATACCTACTGTGAAGCATGGGGGTGAAAACATCATGCTCTGGGGCCAGGGCGACTGATCAGTGTTAAGGGAAGAATAAACAGGGCCAAGTATTGTGAGATTTTAAGCCAACACCTCTTTCTATCAGTGAGAGCATTGTAGATTGAACATGGCTGGAACTTCCAGCATGATACTTTTTTGCCCCACTGTATATGTGCGTGTGTTTCTCTGTATGTGTGTGTGTGTGTGTCATGTGAGTCTGTCCAACCACATCTTAGAGAAATGCTGCTCATGTTCCATAAACATGGCTGTGGCATTGTTGGCATTCAAAATCTACCAGAGGTAAGGGTGAACATATTGCTGTTGCACCGCTCAGGACTCCTATTATTTTTTTAAATTAATATTGGTATTAGTCTGTCTGTATATTTGTATTGTTATTTAATATTTTGTTAGACTGATTGTTGTGTACGAATTGTCTGATCACATATTGCACAGCTTGACACATCAGAAATGTGCAGTATCACTTTGCAGTATGTTATGTTATTGTAGCACTGTGGTTATCAGCTGTATATGTCTGCATTCAGTGCTACTATATAATGTGCTGTGCGTGTAGCACTGTTGTGGTCCTGTTTGCTCAATATCGTGCTGGATTACATTTACATTTACATTCATGATTACACTGCTCAAAAGATGTGTGTCTTCAGCTGGCTCTGCTGTACGGACACCCAGGGGGAGTTCATTCCACCACCTTGGTGCCAATACAGAAAAGAGTCTGGGTGTTTACCTCCCAAGTGTCTTGTATAAAGGGGCGTTAAGCCAAGCCATACCTGAAGCATAAAGGGCTCTGGGTATGCATCTGGATTTGACCAGTGCCATCAGGTAGGGAGGAGCTGGACTGTTCTTGGCTTTGAAGACCAGCGTCAGGGTCTGATGCGGGTTGTTACAGGAAGCCAGTGAAGGGTTTGCAGCAAGGGTGTGACATGGCTACATTTAGGAAACTTGATGACAGGATCATTTTTTCTTTGTTGTTCCAGTGCCTAATGTTTTAAGTACTGCATTAAGCATCAATCACTGATTTTCCAAAATACTTTTGTGAAATCAAAGTTGAACCAATTACATGAAACAACACATGAAAGAACAGAAAGTTGTGTGGTTTGAATGAAAGATTTAGCTTTTTGGGTTACTGACCCAAGACACAAATGAGATCGGGAATGTCATTACTTTCTATCGTTAATTAGGTATGTGTAATAGTTTCATTCCTATGACCAGGCCCAGTGTTATAAGGTTCAACTGAACAATAATATTTTAGCTATCCTATTAAATATTGTAACCAACTGTCACTGCTTATAGTCATAGAGCAGTTTAAAGTCAGATTTTTCACATACTGCATTTTCTTTGGGTTCTTGTGAATCTGCAGTGTGGTTTCCATATCCTGACTTGGTGTAAAGTCCCTCCTGTCTTGCAAGTGTTATTTCAACTCTTTACTTGAAATGGTCCTGAACCTTAAACTTTCAGCGTGACAGAATCCACATGAAGGTCTCTGAGGTAGTTCCTTGTTTGTTATTTCAGTTCCTGTCGTTCAACATGACTGCCATCTCACAGGCAAAGGTTTAAGCTGTTTAGTTTATGGTGGAGTCAGTGGAACAATCTGTGGGCTGGTGGAAAGAGAAGGAGAATAAAATGGGGGGAAAGGCAGACAGAATCCAAGAACACGTGAATGGGGTTTTTAGTGAAAGCCTCCAAACCTACTCATACCTCATTGTTTACCGATTCTAGGTTTTTAGTAAATGAGTCCAGATTCACCTGAGTCAGACCTGACTGTATAGAACAGTCAATAGTCATTTCAAATCATTTCAAGCACTTGATCTATTAGGAAGTTTTCTGTTCTCACAGAAGTTGAGGTTTTGAGGTTTTTAATGTGGTACATTAATGCCCTTTTGTATGTGAATTAGGCCAAAGAAGGCTGGCGCTACATTAAAGTAAAAGCCATGGTTGTTCAAGTGTAGACTGAGGACCCCCAGTGGTGTACGATACTTGTCTATGATTTATGCTGCTTTTTTTATTGTTTTTTACATAAAAATATAATGAAGATAATTTACTGTCAAGGTTTTTATGGTTATTATTTAGTTATAATAGTTTGAAGTCTTTTAATGATTGAGAAGAAATTAATTCATTTGAAACTGAAAAATATTAACATTAAAGTTGTCTGCAATTTAATAACATCTACATCTAGTGATGTAGTGAATGGAGAGTTCAGGAATAAAAAGCTGTAATGGCAATGTAATGGCAATAATGCAACGGTACATATCTGTACATATTTCTTCTGTCACCGTAAGAGGGTTCTTGGGAATTAATGATAATTAACTTTGTTGGCGATATTTCCGTTCAATGTATTAGTAGTCTGTAAGTATTCTTTTGTTGCTTATGGGTGTTGGCTTCTGTCTTTTGTCATTATACAGGTTGCAAATTGCCTTCGCACCATTCTGCGTGGAAAGAAAATGTAGGTTGTGGATGTCCAACTAATACCTGACAATTGTAGAACAGAAGGTTTACTTATAATTCATCAATAACTTGTTCAAATTAATTCAACATTAGTTTTAACCCCCATTTATTTACAGTTCATTTTTATCCCTTGAGGAATATTTCAGAAAGTTATTCTTCTTTACTAAAAATAACTTAGCTGTGTAGTTTAGGCCAACAGTAACATATGGGCTCATTAATCACAAACAGATATCAAATGAATTCAGAACTCCCATGTTTAATAGTGCGCACAAGGAATTTGCCATGTGAACAGTGTTAATATACCAAGCTTTGTCGGACAGTTCCGAATGTACTGATCTTTCTGCTGTTTCTGAACAACGTGTTTTCCTAGGAAATTAAGACTTTAAATATTGCTTATGAAAAAGTCCAATTCTGGTCAAACCATGACTAAACTAGTGGAGTCAGGTCTAAACATATATTACAGAGTAAATACTGTGTTGTGAAGGGGAGTATTACTTGTCATGAAGAATAACTTATTTGCTGGAAAAACTCCAGGGTTTGGTCATTTCTTTCATTTTTAAACACTTTCTTACATTCTTTTTGGATTTATTATGTTTGCTTTCAATAGACTACAGAAAGATTTAAATGTTTAAATTTAAATGTTAAAGATAAATGTTTGAGAGCAGTCATAGCAGCGCATATTTTTTTAATCTGGGCCAATACGTTTTAAGTTTACATGACTGTGTTTCCTTAGCCAGCATGACCAATTTCCTCCTGACTTCTGTGGAAGACATGAAGAATCACCCTAATAACTTAAGCTACCCAGAATATGTGTTTTCAGAACAATGAAGACATTGAGTCGTACACACATCCCATTCCCCCCCATGTGCACCTATAAATCTGTCTTCTGTCTCCACACATGGTGATTGTGGACCATTTGTGCTGCTGAGTCCCAACAACCATCTACAGCAACCACTTTTATATCCTGTAGCTGATTAGCGTGAATTTGAGGCAATATAGAAAGCACTGATTATATACTGAGGTGAATATAGAAAGCACTGATTACTTAGGGGATATTGTGATCTTGTTAATATGCTATGCAGCCTTTTCTAAATTAAAACTTTGGCAAAGATGCTGGGAAGAAACCACAGTTTGTCTTTCTGCTGTTAAGTGCTTAGATTAAACCAGTAAAGAATGAAAAATATGTGCAACCTCTCTTTAGATGAATTTCTGGTTTTTATTACAGTTTAGAGATAAGCCTTGTCTGTTTTATTCTAAAGCAATGCACCGCAAATGAGCAGATTCCGTCACAGTTGAAAGGCACTGGCGTAGATGGAGATACAGATAAGATTGTTTGTTTCGTTTTTACGCATCTTGCCAAAAAAAAAAGTGGCCGTGCAAAAACCCTCAAAGGAAGCTGTAACAAATAAGCTTTTCGCAAAGGCACAAATGAGACCGTGTCTTTGTTCATCTGCACGGGCAGTGCGTTTTGCCAGTTTCCCATGTGCATCACTTTAGAGCCTGCTTTCAATTAGCGAGCTCAACCTGCAGTGAGGAGGCGGTTGTGTCATAACTAGCTTGCGGCCAGAGCTGTGTGAGTGTTATGAGAGTTTTTTAAAGGCCAAAAAAAAAGAGGCTGAATATGGTGGCCTGTTATAACCTGTTTGCTTTTGCTTTCTTTAACTGACAATAGACAAACCCTGCTATAAGGCTATCTCTGCAACAGATTCCATAAAATTACAAAGAAAAATATGACATGCATGGACACATCATGAAGTACCAAGATGTTTTTCAGGTTTTGGCATGCTGTGTGAAGTGACACTAGTATAATTTTTTTTCACAAATACTATGTAGATATTTGCTGTTTTATTATTATGAAGAAGTCATATTTGGATAAAATAGATATATGACTTAATACTTGATAAATGAATATAATAATAATGATAAATAATTATGCATTTTTCTAACAGACAAAATGACAGATGCAACACTTGTAAGTTCCTTTTTTAAATTATTTTAAATGTTATATTCAGTATTTTTCCTGGGTCATTTTACTTGGTGGATTTTTTAAGTTAAATTATTTATTTTTTAAAAATAATTTAACTTGGTCACTGCAAGCTCAGCACATGCTGTCAGGTCACATAGGTGGTTGAAGGTGCAGGTGAGTTTTCTTAAGGTTTAACAAACAAATCCAAAATGTTACACAAGTAGCAGGCAGAGGATCAGGTGAACAAATATGAACTAGACAAATCCAATTTTGTAAAAGCCAGAAACCAGAATAATTTGAGCAACAAACAAAGGTTTGGTCAGGCAATGATACACTGCAGCGAGTTAGTGTTTTGTGTGATAGTGTAGTGTTTGTGTTATAGCTTATATAGTGTGATGGAAATTGAGTTTAAATTTGTGCTGTCAGTAATTGGGTGACTGTGAATGATAAATGCTGGGAACAAGTGATGCTTGACTAAAAATGTGAGGGTGAGTTTTTTTATTATTTATTTGATTAGTTAGTTAGGTAGTTACTTAGTTCTCATACATGTAGAAACAAATGTTTAAAAAAAAAAACAGCAAAATCTGAGAGAGAATGATGGAAAATCCTCTGCCATTAATTTGACATGGAATCACAGTGAAATAAAAGAAGAAATATTGAGCTATATATCATGTGAGGGGTAGTTATTATGAAGTCAGTATGTATTATTTAATGATTAGTTGGTCATAAGGGGAATTCTGCTGATTCATTTTCACAGCACAATCATAGCTTATTAACTCTACTCTGGCTCGCTTCACATTAAAGTTAAATTTAAAAGTAAATGTCAAAAGTATGTTTGTTCTCCTAATGTGTGATCTTCTAATGATTTTTTAATCAAATAAAGGCTTAGTTATGTAAGTAAAATTAACAGATTTTGAATTTGTATAGCGCTTGTGACAACACATTACACTGACTGTACCGAGGAACTCCAATATAGCAAAGTTTAGTTTTTTCCCACACACTGATTTAGCTCATCAGCTAATTATGGAGTCCTCTGGGAGCAAAGAAAAACAATCAGGCTGGTCTTGATGAACGTTTCCGCAACACACCCAAAGCAAGACTCAACCAACTGTTTGGGGCTTTTAGAGTGTTCACCAATTCAACACAACTGACGCTGCAGGTGGACGAACAGAGGGCTCACAGGAAATGTTGACTGATACCCATTTGGATGGGTGGAAGGTTGCTGAATAGCTTTCTCTGCCCTTTTCCTAAACACATTTGGATGATAGGAATAGACTTTGGAATGCTGCTGAGTAATAGGGCAGAGAGAATGACAGAGTCAAAAAGAGGGTTTTGTTCACATGGTGGCAGCTGGACATGACCTCTACACCCACACTACTCCAGGGTCTTGACCTTCAAACTGTTTAGGAAACAGATGTTATTATTTTTGGCATGGGATCCAAGACTCTTGCAAGAAACAGGTGAAAGTTAATTGCATGCATGCATGATATGCATATGTGAAATAAATAAGTGATCAGCAATGATTTCAAATTACATATTATTTCATCATAATTTCATATTAATGCACTTATTGCTGTTTATTACAGTAGAATTCACTGGTACTTTGATGCCTTCTATAAAATTACATTTATTTGTCATATATGAAAGGAGTCTCAACGTGGAAGTCTCCAGGACCGAGGACTTTTTCTTTATGGTTTCTCACTGACTTTATTTGTCTTATTAATTTTATGATTTATGAATATATGTTTACAAAATAAAGAATGTGAACTTGTGGATATTACACAACAGTGAATATAATTACAAACAGTTCCATGTATGTAATTTCATTTATTAATAAAGGCAAACATTTTAATCATTGTCAAATTGCTGTGATATTAGAGGAGTAACACTTTGGTAAACCACTTTTTTGTTTATTTCTTTATGTTTTATTTCTGTCCCTGCAATGCTTGGTCAAGTATAAAGCAAGTATAGAGTATAAAGAATTTGTAGGTCTAGTAAAAAAAGCTTACTTACATCAATACTGCAGTCTACTATAGACGTGAAAACATTGTGGTCTGTCTGTTTGCTGAGCTCAGGACCAGCTGTCTCATGAACAAACTTACAGGCCATGAATTTTAAATTGAGTTTGTTGATCGCATCAACTATCATCACCCTTGAAAAATGGCTTCGAACTAACAAAATACATTAAGTCTGTTTTGCTTTATGTGCTTATTATCCTCATCACAGGAAACATCATTTATTTTAATTAACAAGTAATTATTGTCATTTGACAAGTTAATAAATGGTGCTCTTTTTATTGCATTTATTCATTCGACATGCTTTTACGTACAGTCACAAAGTATGGTAGAATGCATTTCCTGTCATTCAGCTGTTAAATAAAACAGTCATCTAAACAAAGGCTAATGTTTATTTGTGGACAAGAACAGGAAGCGCCACATATTGTTAGTAATTAATCACACATTTAGTCACACATTACAGAAAGGAAACTATACAAAAACACACAAATGCAGACACTTTGATAAATAGACATAAAGTAGTAAAAAATAATAAAAAAAATTAGAAGCTCGTAGGACAATTCAACTAATAGTGGGAAAGCTGCTGGACTGTTTGAAGGACAACAAACTGACTGAAAGCTGGACTCTAGCTCCCCCTGTTGATGAGTGAGCCATAGGCACTATGTATGAGTTATTCTGTATACTGCTGTGGGTGTTACATTACGTACATCAGTTAATCAATAGCACAGATTTGGGAAGGTATCTGTGATGTTTAAAACCAGTTTGTTAGTGAGATAAGAACGTGTTTAGGATAAAGGCTCTGTGATAGGTGGGTGGTCTGTGATAGGATGGATGACTTTGTGTAGTTGCTAATTTTATTTTATTATTTTTTATGACCTTTTAAGAAAGATAGATATACAGTACTGTGTAAAAGTCTTAGGCACATGCAAAGAAATGTTGTAAAGAAGTGTTTACTATTTGAAAGAGAAACATCACAGTGAGCAGTAAACAGTAATACAGTAAAGGAAGTCAGGATTAGATGTGACTACACTTTACTTTTTTGTTAGATAGTTGTCCCAGGTTAGGATAATAGTTTTATTAGGGAATGACATGATCAGTTTTACTGAGTGTCTTAGAGAATCTACAAAAGATTTTCTGGAGAGACTGTCGGTCACACTTGCTTCTTTTTATCTCTATTTAATAGGTTGCTTAATTTACTAACATACAAACTTTTTTTCTGTAACACTGTTATTATTATTATTATTATTATTATTATTATTATTATTATTGTTGTTGTTGTTGTTATTGTTGTTGTTTAGTTTTTACATTTTTACCACCAATGTTTTGTACTGACTCAATAATTCAGAATTCATAATATAAATGTCTGTAACAAAATTTGTATTAAACACAATATAGGGTGCCTTAGACTTCTGCACAGTACTGTACCTCTGTAGAGTGCACCTGTTCAACATCTATCAAAGTATTCAAGATGGCTTTGGTGAAAACACTTTTATGAGTTAGACAAACCTTCATGATGTCACTTTGTTTGACTGTAATTTACCTAATAATTAACATTTTTTTTACACACCATAGCATATATCAAATCAAATCCTAATAAATCTGTTAAAGATTTACATGTCTACTAAATTTCAGGTGTGTCAGGTATCTCTAAACTGACCCACATACCAAAGTACATCATATAAATATGAAATCTCATATACTCATTTTAGTTACATTTATTCACAGTATTTTATCCAAGCAAATTATAGTGTACTTGTATGGTTTTTTACCTAAAGATAAAAAATTACGTGTTATAAGTCAGTGAACACCAGGGGGCGCAGGGAACGGAAACAGAACGTAGAATAAATGTCACACTTATATGTGTTGCGTCCTCTAGTGGCCACTAGAGCTTACAACAGCAAGAGAAGCAAATACTTTAAACTCTGTATACGTTATGGGAATCTTTAACTAGTTTAAAGTGTTTAACTGTTGTACTCCGATTATTATTTACATTACTATTTATGAAAAATACCTCTTGAGGTCTCATCTCTGTCTCACATCTACATACATATACTGAACATAACTTTTAGTTCCCAGCACAAAAGGGGAACTAAATTGGGACTAAATGTCCC
>JAOVVF010000025.1:17634936-17648791 GCA_028565595.1 Duopalatinus emarginatus
AATTTATTTTATATAATCGTTTTAGAATGAATGATTAAATAATAATACATCCCAATAGCCTAAATCAATCCTTGCAGAAGTTCTAATAACTCTAATAACTCTTATTTCGTACAGTCTTTGTGTCCTTTAACTCGGTTTAAACCCACGAGAGTCAGACTCCAGTCCTGAAGCTTTACATCAATGCAGAGTTTAACCCTTTACCCTTTATAACACACATTAATTAACACGTCAGTCGGCTTCACCTGCTGAATTTGCTGTTAAAAATACAGAAGAGTTTAACACTCATGACTTGGACAGAAAATGGTTTTCTTTTTCTTAATACTCGATGTGTACTCTTATTCCTGCTATTCTTGCTCATTAATAGTAATAATTCTGCTTTTAGTTACGCTAAATTGCTGCTAAAAAGCTACTTATAAAAAAGTAACAACAAATTTCACGCGTTTTAAAATTATAACCTTTTTAACAATATTAAGATAAACAGCTGGAGTAATTCATAAAACCTTTAAAACATATGGCTTATAAATAGGCTTAATACCGATAGAATTAATTATTAATATAAATTATGAATTTATTAACCTACCACAGAGCATACTGGTGAGTATTGTTGGTATGATATAATCACAGGACTGTTGGAGTATAAGTGCTGGTTTATCTTGCAGTACATTTTGCTTGCTCTAGACTATACTGTTTATTTCTTTGTGGTATATTTATGTTTATGATTTTGTAAAGATTGTCAGCTTTGTGACTGCTGTGCTCCCGCTCCGCTGAAGTGAATCTTCTTTGCCCACACATTTCATCATGACATCATGGTCACCTGATCTGAGCGCAGAGGAAATCCTGCTGCTTTGGAGAGGATGCTGGACATTACAGAGAGGAACGGAGCTCGCAGCGTCACCAGCTTTTTTTCCTCTCTCTTGCTCTAATGTTGTGAAACGGCTTTGTTTTGAAGAGGTTCTGCAAGGGTCACTAAAGCGAAGCAAAGCACTTTTTGTGGTCTGACTGGTAGCTATTGGTGAGCTTAAAATACTTTATTAGTCTTTTTTTTTAAGAAGAAGCGTGTTTGGTGAGAAAAGTGAACAAAATCCAGACTTTCTCGGATCGTCTAATGTCTCTCACCTGTTGAGGCAGGTGAAGTAGGACCAGTTTGTGGATTTGCTACTATGACTTTGGATACGGATTTAATGGACGACCTGGTAATCGACGTGGTGGGAGAAGGGATCAAAGACTCGGCAGAAGAGAGCTGCTCCACCTCACCTCCAGCCGTGTCCGAGACTGACTCTGCGTCTCTTTCTGTCAGGCATGGTGAAGACGACGGAAAAGACATAGCGTCCTCCAGATGCCTTCCAGCCCCGAACAAAAGCGCCTCGGTA
This sequence comes from Duopalatinus emarginatus, assembly GCA_028565595.1. Classification (NCBI taxonomy): domain Eukaryota; kingdom Metazoa; phylum Chordata; class Actinopteri; order Siluriformes; family Pimelodidae; genus Duopalatinus; species Duopalatinus emarginatus. Next base: position 17,636,307 of record JAOVVF010000025.1, read on the forward strand.
AAGCCACCGTATTCGTACATCGCCTTGATCACGATGGCCATCCTGCAGAGCCCGAAGAAGCGGCTCACTCTCAGCGAGATCTGCGACTTCATCAGTCACCGCTTCGCTTACTATCGCGAGAAATTCCCCGCCTGGCAGAATTCAATTCGCCACAACCTGTCGCTCAATGACTGCTTCGTGAAGATGCCTCGGGAGCCGGGTAACCCGGGTAAGGGCAACTACTGGACCCTAGACCCCAACTCAGCGGACATGTTTGAGAATGGCAGCTTCCTGCGGCGGAGGAAGCGTTTCAAGCGGCAGCACTTCCGATTCGGTGTGTTAAAGGATCACACGTTAGAGCCCACAGTCTTTCCAAACCTGTCGTACGGCGCATACGGGCTCGGAGCGTCTTGTGTGCCTTTACCAAACACGGACGTCTATCCTTTTGGATTCCGCCATGCCACTCAGGCGTCCTGTGTGCCAGGAGCTCCACCTGGTGCAGTCCTTCCAGCGCTGTCCACCTTCTTTTCGCGGAGTTCACTACATACTAAAGCTTTCCCTCCGAGCCAGGCGCTCACTGTGGAGTCGTTAAGTTCAGCACCGCTTCACTCCAGCTCCCCGTATGCTCCATCCGCTCTTCTCCATCCCATCGCATTTCCTCCGTTTCTCAGCCTGCAGTATGAATATCAGAAACTGCAGAGCCTGACAGGCGGCTCGGAGGCGCCTAATAAACACGCGTACCTGGCCAGTGTTATTGATTAGTGGCACTGCGGCTGTGTATTTTTTTCCTCAGGAAATAACGTTTTGGCATGTTGATATGCTTCCAGACTGAGAGATCACAATATCTCCGATGGCATTTAATGGACACTGAACTTTGGACATTTATTTCCCACTGAATTTTACTGGGATTTTTTTTTTTTTTTTTGATGTTGAGGAAAAATATTTTCTTATTAATTTCATACTACAAACTTGCGTTGAGTGATCTGAAAAAAATATTTAACTGACGAATTTCCTTTTGGCTGTTTGGAAAAAATAAAACACATTTGTTTAAAATCACTCATGTGATTTTTAATTTGTTATTGGACATGGCAATTTTTATGCCCCATTTTATTATGTGCTAAAATAAGTTAATAATTACAAAACACACAGTTGTTTTAGTTTAAAAATGAAATAGGCAGAATTTTATAAATCTGCGGCACTATTATAAAAAGTTTTTATTGCTTGACTAAGTTTTAATTTTAGGCATTTTCTTCCCTTACACTGAACGATGCGCCTGTAGTGCTCCTGACTTCTCCTAATTACCTCTGCTAAATGCCTGGCAAATTATCAACAATTATCAAGAATTATAAACATATCTCTTAATAAAATAGGTTTAAATAGATAATATACTTCTTTTTCAGTAAGGTAAAATAGAAAAACATTCTGTTTCATATCTACAGGGATTCATCAAACTTTAATAAAATAATTTCGTGCTGTAACACCTTCTTAAAGTCTATAACTCATATTAAATATAGATCTAGTATAATGAGTATTGTCCCCTTTTATAGTATTTTCAGTGTAATAAAAGTGTCGTCTCTTTCTGTGCACAAACTCAATGGCTATTTAAACGAGATATTTCACCGTGCTGAAATTTCCTAGTTTTAGACGCTGAGGTCCATAGGCGAGGTCTATGTGTATTTATTTTAGTGCGATCAGTGGGATCATGGAATTGGCCCGCTATGAATACGCTTTAAAAATATACAATATGACACGTATCACATATAACTAGGACCATATTTTCCCCAAAGCGCACATTATGAATAATCATTTCAAGACCTGACGGAGCTGTGTGTGTCTGAGTGTGTGTGTGTGTGTGTGTGTGTGTGTGTGTGTGTGTGTGCGTAGGCCCGCGCGCACTCAGCTGTAGGCCTGACACATGCCTTAAGAGTACAAAATCACTTGATTGTCCCGTTTTAGGCCTCCGGCACACTGAAGCAGATAATCTGCATTAAACACATAGTTCAAAGAGCAAAGAAAATGAGACGGAAGAAAATAATAATATTATAATAAGAATAATAATGAACGGCCACATTCTTACATTATTATTTTTACTGATTACCAAATAAAAGCCAAACGAATTGCGCTTATTTTACTGATTACGGCTGATGTGTGCATTTTTCATAGAAATGCTTTCACAAGAGAGACTGTGACAGATCACGTTTACTCTGTTTTGCATTTTGTGTAATATTATTATTATTATTATTACTATTATTATTATTATAATCATTATTGTTATTATTATTGATGGGCACAAATTAACCAGTACACGTTATTATAAGCCCAATTTATATGAATTATGCATTACATATATGAATACCCCCCCCCCTTTATTCCACTTTATTTATTATACTGAAGCACAGTTTACTCAAATTAAATAAATACTAAAGACTGACAGGATCCTTCAGTTGACTAATTGTAATTTCTCTCTGAAATATTTCAGAAAGCAGATTTTTACACACATTTTTAAACCCAAAAGCAGTATTTCTAATTACACTCAGTGAACAGAAAGTTGAATGGAAATATGCAGGAGTTTCCCTAACATTTTTTAGAACCAAAGAAATAAAATTAATCTGATCCACAGAGATGGCTGTTACATTGAATGTGAATGCAATAGATAAGTAATATATCCATTCTTTAAACATATGTACTGTAAAATCCAAAAAGATAAACTTCACCTTTATATTCACTTTTACAACAATTGCACTTCTTTGGAGTTTTTCCTGTCTCTCAATTTAGCAGGGAGACTCATCCTCATTTTCTATTTGATAAACATTTCCGCTGATGTGTTTTTTAAAAAAACTACAAAAGAGAAAGTCACCCAGTCAAAAACAGTCAGTACAGCAGTGATTTATACAGTCAGAGACTCGGTTACGGAGGTTTACAGTGGAGCGAAACTTTTGCACCTGACAAAATAAAAGGAGTATTACAGCAGAAGAGAGAAGGGAGAGATCTGCTGGACGGTTACAGCTGTCTTTGGATCACACACAGCATTTTACTCCTACTGCATGGAATAGTAATGGAAAGATTCCTCTGTCATTTGCTCTGAATAACTCCCTGTATTTAACCTGGTCTCAACAGAATAATAAAATCCCAGTATCTCTGACCTCATGCTCACATCATGCATACTTTAAAACCCCTCAGCTCTGTGTTCTGCCATGTATGAACTTCACATCTCCTCCAGCATCAAAGCTCTCAAGTAACTCATATGCACACTCTTAAATGATCTGTAAAGGAATGTCTAAGAAGACCCATAACTCCACAGGAAATCAGTCAATTCTTGTTAAAAAAAGGCAGTTATCATAATAAGGCCAAAATATGTGGTCTCAAATTGAATATGTCATCCCTCAAAACCCCACTGTATGCTCAATCAAAGTCACATTAGGCATGTTAATGGCATTATGAATATGATATATAGTTATTTGTGTGACACCTTAACAGCAGGGTTGCCAGTGAAAATGCTGCACGTCTCTTTGTGGTTCCCCACGGTTTATCAGCGATGACTTATCATAACTAATATCTTCGCTATGATGCAGGCGGCCAGGTTTGTGTTTCAAAGTCCATACATGCCTGACTTGAAGAAGTGACCACTCATTCCTGTTTGGTGATGCCAAGCTAAACAGCTAAAGTAAAAGTATCCCTCCGACACTGTGGTGAGTCTCCTCCTCCAGACAACAGACTAAATCAAAAAGCTAAGAGAGAGAGAGGTGCTCCGTGGGATGTTGTACTCCTGCCATGGTTACTTGCTGAAAGGACAAACTCTGCACCGCAGGATGTTTTTGTGTGTTTGAGTTGGATCTGTTTGAGTTGAGTCATAGACGACATAAACAGAGTAATTCAGAAGCTTAAGGCCCAGTAATATGCATTTAAGGATTAAGCCCTGGTGCATTCTTATTCGGCTCCTGAGTTTGTCACGGCCATGCAGTTTTATAGAAAATAATAGATTATGATAAAGAGCTCATCTTTGGAGGGTTTTTTGTCTGAAATGGATTACATGTCTGCGTCATTATATTAAGTTAATTATAATCAGTTGAGTGAAGTTGATACATTTATTAGAAACGTTTTGATCAACGAATGTTGTTTGTTTGAATGTTCACATCCTTGACAAAAATGTCACATGTGACTTTTATAAAATATGTAACCACATATTATAATTTGTAACCACAATTGATTGACTGCAAGCATTCCTTAAGTTAAATAAATACTAAAAGCTGATAGGATCATTTAGTTGAATAATATTAGATCTTTTTTATAAATTTATTTCAGAAAGCAGATTCGTTTTAGATATATTTTAAAACTTCTCATTTTGTTCACGTGTGAATGTAGATTTTTTTTTCACATGTGATCAGGTTGGGTTGTCTCATGACTTTTACACATTACAATTATATTAATACTACTGATGTTTATACTACTATAGATTTAATCACTGGGGAAAACATATGATCACATGAAATTTCTGTGTTATGTTGTAACCGATAGGACTAAAAAGTAATCCATTAGACTTGACAGTTGTTTTGCATTGTACTTAAGGTATGTGGCTATATATTATTTAAAAAATTAGTACTGTCTAGGAATCTTTGAAGAGAGAGAAAGCTGAGGCAGCTGAAGAGTGGATGAGAGCTCTAATAAGAGGGATGATGGAGTCGTCGCTGCGGCGGCTGCCAAGGTGGCACAAAAGATCAAAAGCACACCGCTCTCACCCAGCTATTTATTGACTAACTTAGACCCACCAGAACATACTTACTGTATTCCTACTCCCAGTTCAACCAGTCCCTACAAATGTATTCCTGCCACAAGATTTAATGACTAGCTTGAATACACACTCACACATGGAGTTGAATTTAGCTTTTTTCTGGCAAAGTTATCTCTTTTCTCTTTTCCAGTTCCATCTGAACTCTATTCAGTTACAAATCACCACACCAATTATTCATCTCTATTTTCACTGCTTGTTTCATTGGTCTCTGTTTGTTTACCAACACCAGTGAGAACAAGGTGACTTTATTCTATGCACCATCAACAGGGTTAGTACCCAAGTGATTGTATAATAATTTATAGTTGTGGGAATATTTAATTGTGTGTGTGTGTGTGTGTGTGTGTGAAAAATCACATACTTTTCTTATCTCTTGAAAATAATATGTGATCATGTATGAAAAATCTGTAAAAGTGCACCTCAACACATTTTGCCATGAAGTAAACATACATTCACTAGGAACGTCATGAAAAACATCATATGAATATCGTCCATGAGCCCTCTTTTCAGCCTCAGTTCTTTGTGGCATGATTTCCTTTAAGATTCTTATCCATTCCGACTTGACTGCATCACAATCACAAAAGAGATTTGCTAGATGATAATTTTTTACCAGAAAATCAGAAATATACAGTGGGGACCAAAAGTATAAGATTGGAAACTGGATATCTGTGATTTTTTATTAAAAAATTGGAGATAAACAATGTTTTAGAGTTGAGAAATTTTAAAACAAAGATGTGAATATCCTGAATATTTAAAATTATATTAATATTCAAGATTTTGCACTGTCATTAAAGCAATAAGGGGACAAACTAAATACTTAGAAATGCTGAAATTCACTAAAGTTGCTGTCAATAATATCCACTATGTCTGTAATGTTGCACTGAATTAGCAAAAAACACAAATGAGAAGCATTTTTACTATTCTAACTTTTGAGTCTACTTTTGAGTGGTTACTGTATCTGAGTTACTGTAGATTTTCTATCAGCTCAAACCAGTCTGGGCAATTTTTTATTTAGCTCCCCTCATCAATATAGTCTTTCTGCGCAGCGTATATATTACTCTGTTAGTAAAAAAAATAAAATAAATGAGAAAATTAACAAATCATTTTGAAAATTCACACAAATTTCACACAATTCCATTATATTCACACAATATCACACAGAAATAAAGTGTAAATTTTGAAAGAATATTGTATCTATAACTTATTGTATCTATAAATATTGTGCATTTTCTCTACAGAATGTGTACTTTTTCTCTATACAGTGTGTGTGTGTGTTGGGGGGGGCGGGGGGGAATGTGATCACACACATCCCTCATTACCCCTTACAGCCCTCAATCTTTGCCAAAGCGGTGTGTGCCTCTGCACATGACAGTGACATACAGCAGGAAAGCCACCCAGTAAGAACATGAGCTCACACCTCAGTTACAGTTGCCACCAACAGCTACAGGAGTGGAAGAAATAAATAAATAGAGTCACATTAATCAACTTTACAGAAAAAGTCTGAGATAAGGAAAGAACAACTGTGTCTAAGATTACCCCATTTCAAAGATTTTTTGTTTGCTTTTCTGGAACAGCTCATTTTCCCCTTCTGTTTAGTCATTCATTGTATGAGAGTTGAATTGACTTCTGCTGCACAGAAAGGCCCCAATTTTTGCCACCTGTTCCCTGCCTCCCGGAGGAGAGAGGCCTAGCAAACATCAAAATATACCTCCTTTGTTCCATTTGGGTTTAATTCCAATCCAATCAGCCTCATTATAACATCTGCGAGACCAAAAAGGCAAGCTGTATTTTACTGCGTGTCCGGATATGATGTATTCCAAAGAGTGCCGTGTGGTTCTGACCCCCCCACCCTAGCCCCTCCACAATCTTGGCCCCAACAAAGTCTCCCTACTAACCTCTATGGTACCCTGCTGCTCTCCTGCAGATGGTGCCCTGATGCCCATGCCTGGTGCTCCCTCTCTTTCTGTCTTTCTTTCATTCTTTCCTTTTATTAACTGATAAAAGGAGGATTAAATGTCAGGGTTTCCACTGAGCTAGTGCGGATAAACTTTTACTGTGAGTTTAAAATAAAATAAATCCAAAAATAAAAACAACTTCTTTCCTGACTAATTCATGACTATGTAATCAAAGTGACAGAAACAGATGATGTGACCCGAAGCAGCCCCCCCGCTCTTTACCTCAGGCCCAGGCAACGTCAACCCTAAATTAGTTCCATTAACCAAGTCCTGTCATGACTAAAAAACGGCTGTCATTTGATCAGAAAGCAAACAGGAAGTGTAATTAACAAAAAGGCAGGAAGGTGTCATAGCTAGGTCATTGTGTCCTGCTCTTTGATTACAGCTACAGTATTCTTAATGGGTCTAGCTCTATTACACCGACCTGCTTATATTCATGTTACTTCTAACAGATCTCAGGATAAGACAGAGTACTCTACCTCATCTACTGGGCATTGCCATGGAAATGTACTGGGGTTTGGAAAGGGCAACAGTTACAGTGTAATAGAGTACAATATTGTTCATTTTTCCTGCTTCTAATAAGCCAGTGCTCCAGTATGGTTTTTCCTCTCTCCTTTTTTTCCCTGAATGTTTGAAATGGTGGATAAAAAAAATTTGGACCTGAATTTTTAAAGGGCATTGGAAAGAGCACCAGGGAGGAAAAATCATGAGCTGGACCGGATTGGCATAGATCACAGCCAACCCTTAGTCTTTGCATCAGGCAAAAATAAAGAAAAAAAATCCCATTTATTCCTTTCGGGTGCTTAATCCAATAGACCAACCTCAAAGAGTGCTGGCACTCATCTCTTCATGTAAAATCCATTCTACTCAGTTCAGTCATGACCTCAAATCTGCTCAATAAAATGCTTGCCACCCATTCAGCTGTGATATTAATATGCCAGCTTTGCTTTGGTTCTCTATGTGGTGGGCCTATCAATGAGGTGGGGAAGGATAAAGGCCCATTTGGGAGAGCATAAACACTACAGCGCCTGTGCCTAGCCATCGAATGGCTGAGCCGCACAGAGCCAAAACGTTCCCCTGTCTTTAACTGCATTGATTACTGTGTGGATCAGTGAGTGTTTGTAGCACCACCCTGCCACCCAAACCGACGGCAGGCGAACATGCTCGTCATCTCACTGCTGCCTGCCTTGGTGGTCTCTAGTGTAAGCTATATTTTTCCCTCGTCTTTCTCTTTCCCGTTTCTTTCTCTTTTTTTATAGCAAACAGAAAATTGTTCCTAATTCGCTGCTGCTAGAGGGGGGTAATTTGTGGCTTTTGGCAGAGCATTGTAAGCCCCAAATTTGAAAAAGCTGTTGTGGGGAAGTTGTTTTTTATGGGTGTGCACCATGGGTTTCGACAGCAGGAGAGACAAAATCCAATCACTTTAATGCATCAATGGGAAAAAATACAATTAAGGAGAGGAAGCACTTGAATATCAACAGAAGAGATGATGAAATACTTGTCTAACACAGTTAACTCTGACATTTTACAGGCAGCTCCACCACACAGGTTGTAACAATCCTCTATCTGCTATCTCTTAAAATGTGTTTGAGTTGAAAGAATTTTTGAAAATAACCAGAGAGGTCTGCGGACTAAATCAATTCTAGCTCAGGTTGTGGTAAATAGAAGACAGGATGTAAAAGAGATTTGGACAAACAAATGTCAGCTGACATTTACAGTCAACCCCGAGGTGATCAGATATCTTTACAATGGAAACAAATTTCTCTTTATATCTGTTTTCTGTAACACCTATCTTTGTTTAAAATCTATTTTAGTATTATTTTATTCCCCCTGCATCACTCACTCTCCTTCCCGTGTATTAATCTCTTTTTCTCCCAACTCAGGATATTGCTGAAGTGTTTTGGTTTCTCTAACTCCAGCGTGGTTTTTCGCTTCCACGATGCTGCGTCAGTACCTCGGGTGTTTAAACACTTAAGGAAGGTTTAAGGAGCAGTAATACATTAACTTCGCATCACCCGAGGGCAATGTAAAAACTACCCTCAGAGTGAAATGAAGTCAATAAATAAAATGAGGCCTTGTCAGATGTCTGGAACAGCTTTAGAGGATGTGAACAACAGGGAAAGCCACTGTGTTGAAATTAGCACAACTAAACTGGGAGGGTGTCTGCTGCAGGGCTCAGAGACATTCGAGCAGTTGTTGTGTGCCAGTAACTAATGACAGTGGGGTGTGCTGCAGCTAGAGCCAAAAGTAGCAGAGTGTTTGAGTTTTAATAAGCCATTTCGTTGAATGACACAATACAGTTGCTATTTGAAATGGGAACACCATCATAGATCCTGTTGGTCTCTGTGCCCACTTCCACTGGTGGTCTCCAAGCATGCTGGAGTGTATGAAGAATGGAAAACGGCCATTTGCGTGTAATACCGGTGTCATAAATTAGGAAATTTTAAAATGACTGCCAATTTATTAATTGCATAGCCATTAAAGCGCAAGAATATACTTTCCATACATTTTACTTTAACCACTGATAAGAAACTCTTTGTTGCACATTATAGACCTTTAAACATCTGCTCTAGGATAACAACTCTACAGTAAAGCTAAAGTGCTATCAGATTTGGACCCCTGGGCCAAAGTGGCCCTCAGATAAACCCACAACACAAACAATGACACTGCTTAAGTCACTCTCTTTCATGGACGCAGCAGTGTTGTGCTAGGTGGGGGGCAGTTCTTGGCTCTCTCCAAAGCCCTGGTGATTGATGGGACCCCTGGAGGACATTGCAGGTGTTGCACAGGCCAAACACTATCACATGCCAAGTCAAGCCAGTGTTGTTCTTCCCTCAATGAGATGGATGGAAAAGAACATTCCACAAGTTCACATGAAAGCGAGAGAGCTGAAGGCTGTGCTCGTCAGCCGCAACACTGGTCTGGACTGCTAACCTACCCAGCTGGACAGAGCTACACAGAGGTGAAAGTGCACTTCTTATCTGATTGTCAGGATCATCAAAAAGGTCCAGAGGTCACCTGGAGGGGTGGGCACTGGGGCAAGGTCAAATATGTGTAGAAAGTGGTAGTGTTCAATATATTCAATACAAAACTCTGTGCACTGAAAATGCATTTAAAGCTGAATTATTTAGTATTAAGAATAAAAATGCTATTTATTACTATTTAACACAATTATAAATATAACATTTAAAGGCCCCAATCCTAATTCACTCTTCTGTAAAAAAAAAAAAATAGTTCAATAGTGCTTTACTGATGTAACTTGTTTGAATTTTCCATCTAGTCTGTTTACTTTGGACTACATCTTGCCCTGCCTATTTGATGAAAGCTTTTACAAATGACAGTCTTTGGAACTGCATAAGTTACAAGGGATAAAAGTGTCTTTGGTCTCTGAGCAGTATCAACACTTATACTTCCTTCCAGTCTGTTGGCACTTCTGTGTGTAGGTTACAGAGTAACCACTTCCTCCATAGTTCAACTCTCCTGTTTCTTCTAGTACAATCCTCCCTTCTACTCTTTATCTTTCTCTGACATTTAGGGAGCTCCAGCCTACACCTGAACCATACTTCTCTCCTTATATAACGGGGGCCTGTCCCACAGCTCGACCTCAGGATCTCCATAAAGTGGCCTGCCTCGTGTTATCTCAGCACGCCTCATGATGAGCGTAAAGGGACTGCTTTGAGGGCATGGCGAGGTCTTGCTTGCTGTAAAAGTAAGAGCAGAACAGTGATAGAAAAATATAGACTTCTGCATGTGGAAACGCCTAGGGAGCATTTTATCCTGGTGGACGTGTGCCATTCCAGGAGGACATGCTCAGTATATTTCCTCGCTCTGGTGCACTGTGCTCTCGGTTAACCTGCAATCTAAAGTTATAAACAATGAAGACAGACTCTGTGCACACAAGGATGACAGGTGCCAAGCTGAGGACTATGGAAAAGGAAAATGAGAAAATATTGGTGTATGTTGATGTATTCTGGATGTATATATAGGAGGTTAGATTTATAATCAATGTGTCCAGTCTAACTTGTTAAAACAAGTGGTATACCCCAGTAAGCAAAACATTCAGATATATGAAAAATGCTATACTGACGTCAGCAAGATACAATTTTAGATAGATAATAATAATAATAATAATAATAATTAATTAATTAAATAAATAAATAAATAAATAAATAAATAAATAAATATTGTGTTTCAGGTTAATTCATACATCTTTATAGCAGTAGTGAGTGCCTCTGGTCAGTTGATGGTCATTGGGACCTCTACAAAAGAATCAGCCACAGTGTGTACCCTGGTACATATAAAAATCTGAATATACAGTATGTCTTGGTGACATCTAAAGAAGTTCCATATAAAATTAATAGATCATTTCAGAATCACTGAACTGAGATGCTTCTAAAGAGAAAAAAAGACAACTAAACCCAATCAATATCTGATGTGACCACCCAGTTCTCTCAAATACATTGTCATGCAGTTTTATTAGGAAATTGGCTGGCTGGTTGATTGTTTCCAGCATCTTGGAGAACTTGCTAACTGTTCTATTCTGCATAATTTGGCCTTCACTTGCTTGGTCTTTGCATCTAAGCTTTTATTATGTCAGATTCACATTTAAAGTTTGGTCCTTTATACCCAAGCAATATTTCACCAAAAAAACAAAACAAAAAAAAAACATGCAGGAATTTTACACATTATTGTATTATACGCAATAGCTTACCATTGTTGGTTGTATATCTTTATATCTTGGTGCGAATGGGAAAATACAGTTAATGCTTTAGGAGACTTGCAGTGCATGCCTGGTGAGTTCATATACATGAAGCTGTAAAGAACAGAAATTTATGTGGCGAAGAGGGAAGAGAGAAAGTGAAGAAAGAGGGAGGTCAACTGCAGAAAGAGCGATGAAGGGGTTTACTGCCGAGGAAGAGGGGGGTTTAAGTTGTATGGAATGGGAGACAGCGAATGTTTGGATAGAAGAGGGGGAAAGCCACGCTAATTTATACTCCACTAATTTGAACCAGCACACCCCTCGCACCTGAGACACATTCCACCAAGCTTAGACGTGGGAGGTTGACGAGGAGAAGAAGGATCTGTGTCTTTCTCTCTCTCTGTGCGTATTTCCAATTATGTATAAAGTGTGTTAGAAAGAGAGAGAGAGAGACAGAGAGAGTATGTGTGGTGTGGAGTGTAGAACAGTGAGAGAAAGTAATGTGAAGTTTGTAAGTGTATGCGTGGGGTGTATATGCATAGAGCACGTGTGTAAAGGTCAGAGGCGAGTGAGGGTCACTGTCAATGCTGCCTTTGTTAACGCCTGTAATGCCACACATGGAACGGGGTGGTCTCTGTGTGTCAGGGACTTAGTCGTTGTGACAGTCCCATGTAATCGCCGAAGCAGGACCACCCTGTCTGTCACACAAACACAGCTATGCTTGTCAGTATGAAATGTATAAACGTGTGTCATCAGCACTGCTGTCATGTTTATAAAGCTAGGAGCAGATGGGCATCATGCTGCAACTCCCATAATTCAGATGATCAAGATTTTTGCCAGTGAGGTCATACGGCCTGAAATAATAATCAGAAAGATTCTATTACCATAAATGGCACCTATCCACCCATGATAATTTTTCTGAAGATGTAATATATTCTACTACAGTAATAACACTAGTATATTTGTTTAATTGTCATCATAATCTTCCTCCTTATTCTGTCTTCCAAAATACAAAAAAAATAACTCTGTGACTGACACAGTAATGTAGCAAGTCAGTACCTGGAAA
>JAOVVF010000025.1:17654639-17667033 GCA_028565595.1 Duopalatinus emarginatus
TTTCTGTTCCGTTATGTTTTTTATAACTTCACATGAGGATCCTCACAAGCACTTTTGCTCTCTTTGGGTTTATTGATGTGTTTTTCTGTATGATTAAGGCAACTCTTTTCATGTTAATTGCTTTTTGTCCATCGGTGGTCTTCTCATCTGGACTGCATTCATCAGTTGATACCAGTATAAATATCCCTGGGCTTATTTCCTGAGGCTTCCTGACATCTGGAGGAACATATTTGGCTCATCTTCCGAATGGCAACCTACTGAAAGAGATAGTCTTCTTGGCTAGCTGAACAAGCAATTTCCCTGTGTACCAGTTTTATTCTAACTGCCAGTACAGCTGTTTCTGCATAAAGTCTATGTCGTGCCATGAATCACTGTTGTATCGCAAATTCCATGGCAGTTAAATGTGTCTGTAGAATGTTGTTGACTGTTGTGGTTTTCTATTGGGGCTCTGTACCTTTTAACCTGTTATATTTAACCCAGTCCTGATTGTGGAAGTTGTGGTTTCTCGGTGTAATTACTACTTTTTTGCTTTGTTTCTCACAAAACTTGTAAACCTGTCTGTTATTCCAGGTGAGACTGCATTCAGACTGACATTATTTTTTTTCATTTGAAACACCGCTTGGTTCAGTGCGAGTTGGTCGATGTTTTTGCTGCTCTCAGCCTTTATAACTGTTTATTTTCCTACCTGGATAAACAAGAATTGGATTGGCAGCGATTACCAAATGGGGTTACAATGAAAGTCCTTTAAAAATCAGCATATTGTTTCAATAGCACACCTAACAGGCTTGGCAAACATTCGTGTTCTTGGCAAAACTGACAAACTGAAAAGCAATAAATGAACATTGCCATTTTCCTCAGCAAGCTTTAGTCTCATAAATGTTAGGTAACAGCAGGTGTGTGTACATAAATAAGTGCCCAGTCTGCTGTTACCAAGGGCATCATTTTTTCGTTTTCTTTAGGATTTGGCTACTTTTATTCATGGCTTATTGACTATTTAAAAGACACCCATACACACATGATATGGACATAAGCATTGTACTGTAAACATTTGGCCAGACACATGCTATAGTTTGGGGAATGTGGTCAGTTTAAATTATTATTATATAAAATATTTTTGTTTGTATATATATTTGTAAAATTAGTGGTGGCTGGTGTTTGCTAAAGGAAGGTAAATTTGGTGAGTGGTGGCATGGTGATGATGTTAGTGAGGACAACCTAGATACATTTAAGAGCATCAGTAATTACATTTTGCCTACAACTACAGAGATAACCTAATATATATACAGAATACAACCGCAGCATAGTAAACAAACCCTGACAAAAGCTTGCTACCATTATCATTTGGGACTTGTTGGGATACAGTTGGCACTGTTGTGCTGTGAAATTATTTTTTATGAATTTAATTGATTTGATTTACAGATAGATGCTAAATGTTAACCTAAAGTACAGTGTCTTTCAAAACACTAATTGGGTATTTACCAGCACAGATAGCTCTATTGATTGGTCACTGATGTTATGCCCTAAATACAGGGCCTCTGCTTAAACTCCCCAAAAGAAAGGTTTGTCCTCTCTCGCTCCCTTGAACACTCATGTTAAACCTAACAAGCTCACAAGCCACTGGGGTAATGAGCGTTTATAATGGACTTTAATGGGAGACTTTGGGAGTTCGGACCTCTGCACAGTAATTTTTACGGTAGGGGGTGCTGTAACAGGGACACAGGGAGATAATTTTGTGTGACTTTGGATTGATAAAATATGAATAATATTACTCTTTAATTAGATTTCTTTATTAAATTTATGTCTGTTTTATTTTTCCTCATTCTTTCCTGTGTGTGTGTGTGTGTGTGCGCACCTATATGTATATATATAAAACCAAAATAAAACCCTTTCTTTAAATAAAAAAAGGTGTTAGTGTATGATAAATACATTTAATTAAATTTAAATGTTATATCAGTTTAAACGTTCTCTTATCTCTTTTTAGTGTGATAAATATTCTCTAATATCATGGATGCCCACCCTCTGCATTTGTAACTGCTTCCATTCTCTTCAGAATCCTCCATTTTTGGATCCTCTCAATTGTTATATTTACCCACAATCCTTCCTGACATATGTGTTATATCATATTAGTTAGAACTCTGCCCCATATTGCTTGGCCTGTATTATTTGTCTATTCTTCTTGGCACAACTGTTGTAACTCTGCCAGATGTTATATGTTTTCCTCGCCAAGTCATGTCCAAAGACTGAAAGATTTGTAACAAAACTTTCCAAAAGATTCTTCTGTTTTTGTTGTTTTCTTTTTTCTTTTGTTTTGGACTGTTTTCATATTGCGTTATGCACCCACATTTCTCTCAGCATTTATTTGCATAGCCACATTTTCCTTTCTTCACCCAAAAACCATTGGGTGGGTGCGTGATTTGGTGGATGATTGGGTGGGAGGGGAAGGGGGGGGGCATGGGACATTTGCATTCAACTGTAAATTGTGCCTAGTGCATAGCGACAACATGAGACAGAGGAAATTGGTTACTGATGCATTTAATCCAAATGTACAACTCTCTTTATAAAATGTGGTAAGAAAATATGTTAAACTGATCACACAGGTTAGGAAATTATTGTTATTGTTAAATATCTGCTACAGAATCAACACAAAAGGCAAAAATGATCATACCTGAACTATAAATGGGTGGAGCGTAATTCATCCCTCTCTCCATCTCTGTCTCTCACTTTCTCTCTTCCTGTGTTGGCCATTGGACACTGGTGTGTTTTAGAAGAATAACATGGTTTATAGTGAATCACCAGCAGTGCGTTTTGGCTACAGCATGTGTAGTTGTGCAGGCCAGTAACAGCAACCCACTGATTTATGTTGCATGGATAAAACACAGACAGGTTACTCTTTAATATATAACTTGGAGACCAACAGACCTGACATTATGCAAATAATTTTCCATGTGGGGGCCTTATTCTCCTCTGGGTGTAGATTACAATTTACAGGCGATCGTTACCTTCATATCGAACTATCATCACTCCATAGGTTCAGCCAAGTTATTTTTCTCCTGCTCCAAAAGTGCTTGCAGTTACCGAACTCTTGCTTCCACATATAAATCAACTTTATGATAACACTCTATTCCTGTAAAAGGAGGAATTTTTATTGTCCTATTTGAATATTGTGATATTGAATCATAACCTGATGTTAAGATTCACAGAGTCTTGTACATGTGTCTGTGCTTTTGTGGCCTGAAAAGGTATGCAGGCTGTGGATGTAAATAAGCTTGGATGGAAGCTTGAGGGGAAAGAGTGTGTCATTCTGTTTATTTCCTTTTGGTTTTTCAGCATTTTTATAACCCACAGGGACTGATGATAACAGAAATATTGTGGAATGCACAGTTGGACTGTTCACCAGTGAAAGTACCACAAGGCCCTCGCCACATTTTAGCTGACAACCAAAGGAGCTAAACTCAGCGTCTCTAAGTTAATGATGGAGCACTGATGAGTATGTTGAGCACAAATCAGTTCCATGTCAGCTCCTGGGGGCCGTTGCACACGTTCATTTTCAGCACCTTCAGTACACATGCAGCACATATGAGCGTTGAAAAATGATTGCTATGTAAATATTTTATTTGTATGTAAGAACGAAATTGCATGAAATGTGAAAAACGCTTTGTTTTATCTTCATCCTTTCTCAGCTCAGCATTTTTTCCCAGATTAATACACAATCTCCCTTTCATTCTTTCCATAGCTGCTCCTGAACCCATCCAATGTCTCTCCTTCATTCTGTCATCTCTCCCTCTCTCCGTGTCCTCCCCAAAAGGACAGAATAATATTTGGACAGGTGTTCCTTTTTAAACACGCAGGGGACCACACTACATCATTCCCGGAGCCTTTCTTTTATAAGGGAGCATCCAGAGAAACATGCCTCTAGTTCATCCTGACTATAATCTGTATTGTAATGCATCCGAAATCCCAGACAATAAAGATCTGTTTAGCACCAATTTTCCCTTTAAAAAAAAAAGTTTTTTTCTGATTCAAGCAGCGGCAGAGGGCACATCTGCAAGACAGATGTGTGTCCAAGAGCAAGCTGCCTTCTTCCCTCCCTCCCACTCTCTTTCTCTCACTCGCCTCGCTCCTCCATTCTCCTTTCAGAAAAGAGCAAGCCTCCCTCTTTTCCTCTCTGGACCACCCACATACGGACATGCCTTGCTGTAGCGAAGGCAGAAATAAAGAGATAACTCTTTTGACTGATGGCTTTTGCAGACTATCACTTACATCTTACATACCATCAAAACCATAAACCCGCCCTTACAAAAGAAAAGAGCAAGTAAGCGATCAAATGTGAGGGCAGAGGGGTTAGAGGAGAAGCAGAGTGTGTAAATCTACATCTCTATCTGCCTGCTGCCTTTTTCCAGTCATATCAACACCCTTTCTACGCTTATCCACAGGGCTCACACACTTGCGGATAAAAGCACTATCGTGTGAAACAAAGTAAGAAAATTTGTTTGCAACAATTCCAAGTCTTTTTCCGCTATAATTCTTGTACCCCCAAGCCTTTCAAGTATAATTTCTTAACAACCATTTTGCACAAATTTGGATAAGAGGCTCATTAATCACTTAACGTTTTTGGATTATTTACTTTTTACTTTTTCAGACATAGGAAATACACAAGCTACAGAGCAAGGCAATACTGCCAAGTCCATAATAAACCAGATTTTTTTTCTCAGTGAATCAAAAAGCTGTCTAAACAGCATGTGTTGTGTAAGTAACGTAGCACCCGAGCTGTTTAATAATATCGCTATCTGCAATTGGTAACAGCTTTACAAAAGCCATGTAACCCATATGAACATAAAGCAGAAGCATTACAAATGTGTATGGTCATTTTTATTTAGATGTTAACATTTTTTTTCATAGCACAAAATTAATTCAAAGTGTATGATGTAACAAACACGTACTACAGTAAATAAGTAAATTATTATTCAACACTTTAATCATTCTTCAGATCTTCCCAAATAACAACAAGGCAACGTAACAGCTAAATCATTGATATGAGCAATACATGAGCAGAGTAAAACCCATGTGGTGAACAACTTTCACTAGGTAATTTGACTCTCCATCCCATCATTATAGATACAACACCACAGACATTTCTTACCTCGGTAAACTACCTACATGCCCTCATGAGTTATAACAAATAAAACATATTATTCTATTATTGTATTATAGAAATAAGGGCTGTTATTCTAATATATATCAATTATAGAGGTGGATGCTTTTTCTGAATAATAAATTTAGTAATTTAGCATCAAGAAGCAAAAGCCTTAGAGTATACAGTGTGCAGTTTAAGGTGCTTTTAAATCTGTTCTGGAGAACCAAACAAAATCTCAAAGTATTTAATTGTTACTCTTCATTTAACATTAGCTCAGAAGTAGTTACTTTTTATTGGTATTAACAATACAATGCTTTAACTTTAATGTGCATGCTTTGTTCACCTGAGCTGATGTTATTATTTATTTTGCAGCAAACTTTATCAATTTTATACAAGTGTTCTGACGCACATAAATAGTGTTATTGTGTTTTAACTTTTGCTTTGTTTTTTCTTCTGCCCACCTCAGTGGCAACTGAGCCCACGGTAGCCCCCATGGCACCCCCGAAAAACAACCCCACAACAGAGCCGAGTAAAGTGGTACCCCTCACCAGGCTGGGCAGCCATAGCACCCACCCAACCACCGTGTCCCAAATCCAGCGCAAGAACGAGGGAGGAGGTGCAGGAGGAGATAAAGGGATGTCCTCCTCAGCTTCCAGGCCATCTGCGCTTTCCTCCGTTTTCTCCATGTTTGCCTCTGGTTCTATGTCTTCATCGTCATTGTCTTTCGACTCATTCAGGATCTCAGTGGTTGAGTTTTCCTCATTATCTGTTTCCACTTTTTTCTCGTCGTCCTCTATGTGAGGGAGAGGAGGACAGGTGTAGAATTCCTCTCCGCTCTTTTTTACCATCTCCTCCACCTTCTCCAGCAATTCCTCCACACTTTTGCTGCCTTTTGTTTCATCTTCCTTTACCCTAAGGACATGAAAACGTTCTCCACATCTCTGCACTATTTCCAGCAAATCCTTCTTCTCAGTGTTAAGGAACTCATTTAGTGTTTGACCCTCTGGCAGCTTGTCCATATCGGTAAACAGGACAACTGTGTGTTCGGAGATTGCTTTGAGCCCAAAGATTTTCTCTAAGGCACCTAGAGCCTGCAGGTTCTCACACATGCGATGGATAGAGATGCAAAGCAGGAAGGCATGGGGTCCTGGAGCAGCTAGGGATTCACAGTGAGCCAGCTGGTGGTACACTTCCTCAGCTGGACTGTCTGAGTAGAACCAGTCTGGAGTGTCTACTACAAACACCTGACATGAAGACAATGTTAGTGATTCATTTTTACTGTCATGCTAAGTCATCCACTGGTCACATATTGGGACACCTATACATCTGTTTATTCATGCAGTTATCCAATCAGTCAATCATGTGGCACCAGCAGAGTGCATAAAATCTTACAGTTACAGGACAAGCGCATACAACATGGGAATGGGAAAAAATGTGTTCAGTGAATGTTACATGTTGGTTGGTGTCAGGCAGCCTGGTATGAGTTTGTAAGAAACCTTTAATCTCCCATTTTTTTTTTTTTTACACACAACAGTCTCTAGAGTTTATACAGAATGGTGCAAAAAACATAAACTGAGTAGCTGTTCTGTGGTTGGAAACGCATAGTTGATGAAAAGGACAGCCAGACAGTTCTTAGCAACCAGGAAGGTTACGGTAACACATATAACCACTCTTTACAAGCACGGCGAGCAGAAAAGCTCTCATAATACACACCATTTTGATCAGGGAAGTCAATGTGCTACAAAAGTTGAAGACCACAATGGGTTCTAGTGCTGTCAATCAAAAATAGTAATATGAGGTTGCAATGGGAACAGGCTCACCAAAACTGGACTAAAACACATCACCTGTTTTTTCATTCTTCTGCCCTGTTTTGAGTCTATGGTGAATCTTATAAGGCATGAATAAGCAAGTGTAATAACAGGTTCCTATTAAAGTGGCCAGTGGGAACACACACAGCATTGATTAGACTTCAAGTAAAAATAAAATAAAACAGTATCTCTGCACATACGATCATACAGTGTAAATAATGTAATTATTAAGTTTTAAAGTGCAGCAATTGCTAAAGTGCTTCTAAATCGAAATCTTATGTGGATTTATTTCTGTCTGTATTCTTTATAGCTGACAATCTTTAATACTGTTCATTATCCAAACTGCATGCCTAATAACAATCTTAAGCACATTCACTGCTGCAAATGTAGTGGATCTTGGAAAAGACTTACCTTCCTCCCAGCAACACTTGCACATGCCTTCTCACAGTACAGAGTTACTGGCTTCTGAGAGGTGGAACTATGGCGGGTATCAAACACCAGACTGCCGAGGATGGCATTACCTAAAGTGCTTTTCCCGGTGCCTGCCCAGCCCAGCAACACCAGCCTCAGCTCAGACTCTAAATGCACACATTTTACATTAACATAGTTAATAGAGTTAACTGTTGTATTGTAGTATTTTATTCAGTAACTGGTTTTGGGCTAAAAACAAAGATTTGTGCAACAAAAAGCAAGACTTAGACTGTATAGGTATAATTTAATTTTAGTCTCACCTCTGGATAAAAACACCTAAAATTATTATTGCTTATGTTAATTTTAATTTTAGATAATTTAATTTTACTTAATTTTTATAGCTTTAGATACTTATTTTAGCAATAATTTCATACAGTAAGGAATAACATATAAAAATGTATTTATGCTTTAACTGCTAATTACTTTTAAATATTTATTATACAATCACTAATCATTTTTCTCTTAGCTCTACAGTGACTGTATTATAATAAACTATATCTGAAATCATGGTAAAAAAGTTTATTTTTATCCAGGTAACACTTATCAAGATAGCACTTTTTTTTTTACTTCTAAGTCTTGTAATGCAAGTCTTACTTATAAAAAGCGAGGACTAATATGCCTTTATAAAGAAGGTTTCAGAATAACTGTATGTGCTTTATCAAATATGTTGCATGATTTGGCTCGGGTGTACTGGTAATAGAAAAGGTTTACACTCTGAACAACAGTAAAAAAAATTTACAACTTGTGTTTAAAGATAATATTTATACGTTTATATGTTTATACGTTTTACAGTATAATAACTATAGAGCCTGTTTTAGTATATTTACTTTCAAGAGCACCGCCTAACAAAAGGAAATTAAAATAAACTCAGTTCAGTATTTTATTATTTGAAAAACACAAGTAAATAAACTGACATAATATTTATTCTATTACCAGCATAAGCAAAATTATAAAAACGTAATTCACCTGCCTTGAAATGTTTTTAATAGACTATTCAACAGTCTTTGACAGCATATTAAAATATAGAAATGTAAAAAAAAAAAAATCTGGCATCATTTTCAGATGGTGTCTGGGACGTAGAAATATGATTGTTCACCATCCAAAGATATTATATTAAATAACAATAAACATAGTAGTTTACACAATTTTTTATGAAATCACTATTATAAAAAATAAGAGATTTTGTAGGAATCAAGTTATTTAATAATCAGATTAGCAGAAGTCAGAGAATGATAAAGCAACAGCTCCATCTACTGGAAAGTGATATGTAGCACATCATACAAGATGAATTATAAAGACCACATTTTTAAAATAAATCTCTTAAACAAACACCTATTTAAGTACAGCTATGCTTATATATTTCCAGCATTCAGGACAGCTTTGCATAATGAGAGTGTTTTATTTAGGTGTAATAATTAAAGCTATAAAAATGAAAAGACATTGTCATGACTGTGTCAGGAGTAACAAGGCAGGTTTTAACTGGCTGAAGCACAATGTGATTGGACTTGTTTCAAGTTTCTCTGGGTGTGTCTTTAATGTTTCTGCATGTTTAAGTTCACAACTGTCTATCAACATGACAGCTACAGTTTTTAGTATTTATATATTCACTATTCTTTATGACAACAAGCTAATGTGAAATATCAAGAGCAGTATATTACTTTAACTCTATTGATCCTATTAAGTGAGGTCTTTTCAGTACATATTCTCAAACACAGCCATATATCTACTGACTGAACAATAAATATATTTTAGCTGTTTCACATGACATCAATCTGATCATTTAAAGTGTGTGGTTAGACATTAAACCTGCTTTAGCAGAGCCTGTCGTCTCTTTAGGCCCTCTGTCCAGGTCATGAGTTGTGTCTGGTGTTGTTTTTTCATCCATTTTCTGCAGTGGAAGTAAAAATTACATGTTACTACAAGACTATTAAGAGGATATTTTATGAATTAGTCGATTGTCCTTGCTGGACCTTTCTCATCTGGATAAATGGACAGATTGTTTACATGAGAAAGGGCGGGGACAGACAGAGATCCAGCGTTTGACAGAGGACTGGAGGATGTCTTTAAATGACTCAGCACAAGAGAATTTGAACACAAAAGGCATGGATATTTATTTTACTTAACCACCAGTGTTACTAGTTAGCACTCTTCCGTGTTTAGCTCTTACTGTCTGGTCTCTCAAGTGGGAAACAAAGTATCCAGGTTAACATTTTGTATATTTTGTCACACACACACAAGTGATCAGTTCGCTTGAAACAACTCTTGTAAACACCAATCAGTGAAGCCTGGATGTACAAGATGTCCTCTAAAACAGGTTTAAAACTTACCTGTGTGTGTGTGTGTGATCCTTCAATACCCTGGTGCTGTAGTAGTGTGCTAGTCGGCTCTCAGTCCCTCAGCACTTCCTCCTTGTTTGCCTGCAAAAAAAGCTGTTCTGCGAAATAAAGATAAACAAATACAGAAAACGGACAGCCCAGATTCTCTCCCTGGACATTTGAGTCTTTTAGGTCTCTCCCTGTCTCGCCCCTCTTCTGAGTATTCTCTTCTTCCTGTCACACGGTGACTTTGGCCTATAAGGACGCGTACGCAAAGGCTCACACCCTCCACCACTTCCCTATCCACACACACACACCCAGCGTGTGTGTGTGTGTGTGTGTGTGTGTGTGTGCGCGCGCGCAGAGAGAGAGAGAGAGAGAGACAGAGAGAGAGAGAGAGAGAAAGAGAGAGACTGAGAGACAGAGAGAGAGAGAGAGAAAGAGAGACAGAGAGACAGAGAGAGAGAGAAAGAGAGAGAGACAGAGACAGAGAGAGAGAGAGAGAGAGAGAGAGAAAGAGAGAGACTGAGAGAGAGAGAGAGAGAGAGAGAGAGAGAGAGAGCGCTGAAACATGTTGTCTATGCTATTTGAACTATTCACTCCCTTTTAAGGCATTTTTCAAGGCAGGAGCCAAAGTGCAAGTAAATACAAGAAGTCTACCAGTCTAATAAAAAGCAGCAGAAATTATAAAAGCAGCAACGTGTCATTACTGCATGTCTACACTGGCTCTACTACATTAATTAAACCTTAATATGAAGCACAAACACTTTGCACAAACCGAAACCATCAGAAAATCTAAATATTTTAGATTTGCATGGATTTAAAATATTCATAGTCATGAAAAAAAAAAATCCATTTGAAATCTACTAAAATGTAAACAGTCTCTAAAACTGTTTAGGGTAAACTTATTAGCAACAATGCTTTTAAATCTATTCATTACAGCAACTCGTTTGGTCACAGGTCTGAAATGATTCCAAACATGCTTTTACTATAATATGACAAATTATAACATATTACATTTTACAAGTATAAAAACAGTTTGGCAGTAAAAGGACAACTGCAGTTGTACCACTGTTTGTTTCTATTGACTTAACCTTAAATTAAAAAAAAAAAGGAAAGAAATAAAAGAAACAGCCTTGGGCCCAGACATAAAACTGTACACATCTGCATAAAAATAAATTGCTCTTTACATAATAAAAGTATGCCAACACGCTCACATAAACATACACACATGCACACGCTCACTAGGACACACTAAAACAATAAAATCTAATGACCTGACATAATTTCCTAGAATAACATTTCTGATCCCTTTTTTTAAAAATAGTAAAGAATTGCAATTTTAAAAAATGTTAAACATTTTAAGTAAAAACAGGTTTATGTCTACAAACATCCAATGCTTTTGTCCCAGACGTGATTGGTAGTTTGTTAAAAAAAAAATAATAATAAACTGTCATAAATTGTTCTTTTGCTTCATGCTCCTAAAAATTTGCTTCTTTTTGATGAGTCTTTCTTATGAAGTGCAATTGGTGTAAAGTCTGTTCTTCAGTCTCATAGTCCTGGCATGATGTATGCTATGTTGTCCAGCGTGCTTGACTGAAAAAAAAAAAAAAAAAAAAGTTAGATTACATATTTAATGCCATAAGCCATATACATACTCCATATGGACACAAGTCATGGGATGCCTAACGCCTAACTGTGAGCTTTTAGGAACTACCATTTGAAATCCATAGTCATTAATATGGAGTAGGTCACCCCTTTGCAGCTGTGAAAGCTTCCACACTTCTAGGAAGTCTTTTTACAAGATGTTGGAGTGTGTAGGAATTTCTGCCCATTAATCCAAAAGAGCAAGTCTAAGGTCAGAAGGGCTTGGCTTGCAATATTCGTTCTAGTTCATCCCAAATGTGTTCGATGTGGTTGAGGTCAGGGCTCTGTACAGACCAGCGAAGTTCTTTCACACCAAACTCACCCAACCATGCCTTTATGGATATTGCTTTGCGCATTGGGGCACAGTCATACAATTGTCCAAAATGATATGTTACGCTGAAGCATTAAGATATACCTTCGATGGAACTAAGAAACAGCTGCTCAGCTATGCTAATCCATCCTATAAAGTTCCCAGTACATAGTTTTTGTGCTGATGTTAATGCCAGAGGAGGTTTGGGACTCTGCAGTTACTATGTTAGCAAAACGTTTGTGCCTTTTATGCACTGTGCCCCTCAGCACCCGACCCCACTCTTTACACTTTACATGGTCAGCCACTGAGTTGTGGTTCCTAAACACTTCCACTTTTTAATAATGCTACTCACAGTTGATCATGGAATATCTAGGAAGGGGGAAAAAAAAATCACAAACTGACTTCCTGCAATGAAGGCATCCTATTACAGAACCAGTCTTAAATTCAGTGAACTTTTTAGAATGATCGATTCTTGCACAAATATTTGTAAAGGCAGACTGCATAGCTACATGCTTGTGCCAACACTTGTGTCAATGGGACAGAATGAAAAAAACACTCGAATTTAGTGAATACAAGGTGTGTCCCAATACTTTTGTCCATACAGTGTATGTGAGTATGTATGTAAAGACAGCACTGCAATGCAAAAAATCATGAAGATACATATAATACGAAAAGGAAACAAAGTGATCACTGTAACTTTGATGATGGC
>JAOVVF010000025.1:17667133-17678749 GCA_028565595.1 Duopalatinus emarginatus
ACTGCAATGCAAAAAATCATGAAGATACATATAATACGAAAAGGAAACAAAGTGATCACTGTAACTTTGATGATGGCATGGATTTTAATACCAAGTCAGTGCTGGTTTGACTATTTTCACACCTGCTGATCTCCTGGGAATTTCACAAATAACAGTCTCTAAAGTTTATACAAAATAGTGCAGAAAACTAAAAAAAATTAAGTGAGTGACAGTTCTGTGGGTGAAAAGGCCTTGCTTATGAAATTAAGATATATTTAAACTTTGAACATGAACTTTAACCATTCTGTCTAATTCTTTTAGACCTCTTTTATTAACAAGCCATGTAAACTCTAGAGACTGTAAGTGTGAAACTTCCTTGACCCAAACAAGCCAACCAGGGACCAGCATTCATGACATGGTTAAATAACATGCAGCTGAACAGGTGGTTCAAATAAAATGATCACAGTGATAGATGTACGGATGTGGGTGCGTGTACGTGTCCCACCAAGACGCTGCGGGGACAGCCATTAAGCTGAGGAACCTGAGCAGTGAGGCAAGTTAATGGCCCAAGAGCACACAAAATGGAGTCTAGCAGGACAGAGAGACTACCAGACACTGCCACCATGCCCTGCAAGAGAAAAGGACAATGCAGAATAGGCTTCGAGTTCACTTTTGCAAACATAAAATGCATTGGTTGCTACATTTCTACAAAATAGTTATTTCAAAACTATCAACATCCTTACAATTAATATTTTGCGCTGCTTGCTAGCATTTTATTTTCATATTTAAAAACTAATACAATAAAAAAACATCTAATTTTCCCCAATTGTTCTATGGGTGCCCCTCACTCAAGCCAATATTAAGCCAGAAAATGTGTTTAAAGGGGTCGTATTATTAAAAATTGCGATTATCAGAAGTCTACATTGTGCATTAAATCAGGAGAGCAAAGTCAAATTTAGGAAGCTTCAGAGGTGCCGTTTTCACTGTGCACTTACCTCTGTCTCTTGTAGCCTGTGTCCGATGAGAGAGAGCGACTCCCCAAGCAGCTGCAAGTGGGCAGCAGCATCTATGGGGTCAACCTCTGGTACACGGATTGTCAAGGAAGGGCGGCTTGGAGTGCTCAACCCTGCCCCTGTACCCACAACCTTACTGGAGCCTTAGAAAGAGGGAAAAAGGGGGAGCAAATTAGATTTAATAATTTAATAATAAATCACATGCAACATTCAGGTTGTCTTATTCAAGTGAAATCATAAATGATTAATAACTCAGTCGTTATTTTTCAGAAAGTGTATGAGAGCAAAAAAATCCTGGCTTGGTTTTGATTTAACTTGACTAAATTATGGGGAAAATCACAGAAATAAAGATTTTACTCTTGATTTTGTTCTCTGATGACGAGGTCTTCTGTTTGACTGTAGTGGCTTCAGCTTTAATTTGTTTATGCTGCAGATACAGAGCCTTTTGCTTCCACATCTGCAGGTAGAGGCAAGCATTCCATCATTTCAACACTAATTAGGCTAATTATTCACCTTGCAATTCTAAAAAAATAATTTGAAATAAGCAATTGCATGTTTAAGCACACTTAATAACCACCAAACAGTAAAACAGGTTACTGACCTGCTTGTCTTTTTCTGGTAGATGCTTCCAAACCTCTGCAAGCTTCTTGCTCAGCTCCCCAAACACTGCAAAACCATGGGGATAGGTTTATTAACTACCTTACTCACTGTATATCTACTAGCATAATTAATGAATCTATGTATATAATTAACCATGTATTCAAAATATAATCATTAAAATCACAACAAACACAACATAAATATGGCGTAACAATAATAAAAGGGAAAGTGTATATTCGATTTAATGCAGCACTCACCAAGTCCTGGCTGTTCTGCATTTATATTGGCCCTGTACTCTTTACAGAACACCTGATAAGCAGTTGTACTCTTCTTCTTTTTCTAAAAGAATCAAGAACAGACCTGTTAAACAATGTGATGGCTGCTGGTGTCTTTATGTGGCACTTAGGAAAAGGTTAAATTCCAAAACTAGTGTTAGCAAAGATAACCAACTCAACGTGGCATCGATTTCACAAGGCGACAGGAAATGTCTGGGGGGATTTTAAGCCTTGCTGTATAGATAGCCACCCACAGCCCTGTGGTATTTGATGGTGCAGAATCTCAAGTGCCAGTAGACCTCTCCACCACATCCCATAAATGCTTGATTGTGCTCATTTCAGGTGAAAGTGACTGTGCATTAATTCTGGATAACTTGGCCCTTGATGGCCTGCTGTCCTACTGTAACATCCCTAAATTGTGGGGGTATGTGAAGTTCAAGAAGGGCTGCGAATAGTCACCATGCAGTAAAAATATGCTTAGGTGGACAAGTGGACCAAACCCATAAAATTCCATGAAAATACAACAGTATGGTACCACTGCCAACCTGCACAATACCTTTTTGGAAAAAAGGCATCACTTTGTCTGCGCCACACACAAACCTTATTAGCCCGAAACAATTGGTACCCTGATACACGAGCCCAGGGCATTGTGTCTGGTGTTGCACTAAATGTCAATGTGATTGTCACTTTAGAATTCTAGCCCCACCAGTCATGATCATTAAGCACCAGTGACCACCACTGCACTGTCCACTATGGGTGGTAATATAAAATATCATGCAAAAAAGTTTGTGTCTGTTTATAATTTAATTTTAAAAGGTAAACTGTCATCTAGTTTTACATTTCAAACCTTACTGATCATAAATAAAATAAAAAAGGCTTAAAATGTATCACTTTACATGTAATACGTATACAATTGTTTACCTTTTTGAACTAAATGAACAAACAAACTTTTTCATGATATTCTACTTTTTTGAGATGCATTAGTATGTACACACATCTATCACCCATAACATTACAACTGTTGGTCCAAAACAGCTCTGACACATTGAGACATGGACTCCACAAGACCTCTGGAGGTGTGCTGTGGTATTTGACTGCAAGACATTAGGAAGAGATCCTTCACTAGATCTTCTGTGGGATCAGACCAGACAGACTAGCCTTCACACCAGCCAAAAAAAAAAATACAATTACATACTACTGCTTTTACTTAATCTCAGTCTTGACATGTAGGAGTGCATCACCTTGTCTTTGTCATGCTTGTCCCTCTCCTTCTCCTCCTTCTTTTTCTTCTTCACCATCAGGTCACCACCATGATGACGATGATGCAAAGTGATTGCAGGAACCATAGTGTATGTGGCTGGATGATTACTGTGATTGGATGAGCTGTGGGAATAGGAGTGGCTTCTGGACGAGTCCCCTATGAAAACAGAAGAGAACAAAGAGGCACATACAATTCACCTTTGTTTCACAATGCAGAAAGATGCTCACTTCAGAAAACACAAACATCAAGAGAAAAGAGTGAATTGTTTCATACTAACTCTTACCTTTAAATCCTTTCTTTTCTGAATTTCCTCCTTTGCTGTGCTTCTTCTCTTTTGAGCTTTTAACCTTGTCCCTGTCCTTCTCTTTGTCCTTTTTCTTTTTGCTTTTTTTACTTTTTTTCTTCTTCTTAGGTGAAAGGTGTGTGAAGGAGTCATCAATGATCAGTTCACCTGCCTCTAGCTCACCAGCTGAGGATGAACAATCTCCTCCCTGTGCCAAAGACCCTCCATACTGTCCTAAAAGACAAATTGATGTAAGAAGCCTGGAAAAATCTAATATATGTTACAGATATAGTAGACACAGATTTGGTTGAAATAAATGGAGTATTGCTTAAAGTACAAACCTGATAAACAGTATCAGAAAACTCATACAGAATTCATTAATACTATTACTATAACAGTATTGGCAGTATAGTATGACAGACACAGTTACACAGTTATATACCATCTATTGTTTTTAAGTTGCGAAAAAGATGAGCCTGAGCATCTCCTACCCTCCACTTCTAATTCTTTTCCCACCATGGGCAGAATCTCTCGGCTGTGCTGTTTCTTCTTTGGTGGCTTAGATACTGTCATTTGGTCTCTGTCCTTCTCCTTCTTAATCCCACTTTTTTTGATGCCAGAGGATGAATGTCCCATGCTTCGCGAAGATTGATGTGCAGGGAAGGGGAATTTTTCAGTTGACTCTCCTCCCTCATTCCTCTCCTTTGGTGAAAGGATGAGCTTCATTTTCAGGCCATCGCCATCTCGCAATGTAAGTGGCTCACCCTTTCCCACTCCAGAGTGGAACAAGGATGACTTAGAGGAAGACGAGGACGATGAGGAATGCTTCTTAGACGACGAACTTTGATGGCGGGAATGAGAAAAAGAGTGGCCAGTCTTGGAGCTGCCCTCACGCTTGCGATCTTTGGAAGAGGTGTGTGAGGAGTGGGGAGGGTAGGAGGGTTTTTTATAAAAATTAGGACCAGGCTCAGAGCCTGTGGCCATTGGGGAGGTGATGGCCTGCAAAAGGCCCATAGCAGTGTCTGTAGAGGGGGCTGGCTGAGAGGAGCATGAAGATGAGCGCGAGGGTGAGCGTTCCGAGGATTTACGCTTCTTCTTATGAGGAGGGCCTGAGCCATGATGGTCTGAAAGAAAAGATGAAATCAATATAGTGAGGTATTATACAAACCTTTTAAAAAATGTATTCATGATGTCAGGTTTTCAAAAACAATGTCTTTCAAAACACTAAATTGTGTATTATTGTATTAACCCCCTACTATTAACCTTTCTATTCTACACTTTAGGGGCTGCTCATCTTTCTGATACAGGCTTTAGCCTTGTTATACTTACCTCTATAAGGATACTCATCACTTGAGTGCTTCTTCTTCTTTTTGTGTAAATCTCCACCCATCATTATCAATTCAGAGTCCTAATTATTGACAGAATAAACAGGAGTTAATAGAAAAACACAGAAGCAAAATGTTATTTTCTACTTCAGATACAAACTCGATCTACACTACTTTGCCAAAATAGAAATAAAGAATGGCAAATGGAATAAATGGACAGAAAGCCGAGACGAAACCAAGGCTGACTCATCTCCAATGGCACCTCTACCTAAGTAACCTTACAGGTTTCATGTAAACCAATGCGATGTACAAGCCCATATTAGTAGCATGTAATCAGTGATGTACGGATATAATGAGCTATATTACATGCAGTACATAACATGACAAAAACAAGACCTACCCAAACTACTCCTGACTTACAGGACTGGAAATAGTCAACCTAATGTCTAGTGTCCCTGTCTCTCTTTAGTCTTTAGTATCTCCCTGCTGTTACCTCACTGTTTCTCCTAGAGGTTTTGCACACCTGTGCAGCTATTTCTTCCTCTTCTCTCAATAAATCTTTGTATGAGCGTCTTTTCTCCCTCTGACTGCGACCAGCCACCAGACCTACCTCTCCCTCAATACCAGACATCTCTGAAAAGATAAGAGACAAATAAAAACAGGATTTAACAGTTCGGTTGTCCATTTCTCATTAGTGTTAATCATAAGGATTGGGGTGAGATAACAGGGACTTTTCAACAATGACACCCTTCGGTTTTATGTCCTCAAATTCCATCATCATCCTTGACACACTGACTAGGTTTCACCAGCGTTTGGACAAAAACTCAGAAAAGAAGCCTTAAATAATACAAATTGTTTGTGTAACAGGAAACGTTCGAATAGTCGTTTTATAGTCACTGCACTTTCCATATTTCTTTTCCATTTTTCTCCTAGCGCATTCAGAACCTTATCTATATTTATTTTTCTTTTTTAGCACATGTTTGCACTGTGAAGGAGTGGCTTTTAATCTCATTGTACACGTGTATAGTGACAATAAAGGCATTCTATTCTATTCTTTTATACTATGTGAATAAAAATGATTTTTCTGGAAATCTCTTTCTTTGTAGATTTTAGCAAAAGGAACCAAAAATGTCATTCACCAGGTTAGAGCCACGACTCACCCTAAAAAAAACAGTTTAGAAACACCCCTAGGTATGCTATAAGGATAAGATTTATGAAATAAAAATAGTAGACAGGTGTCTCAAGAGTATTTTGGGCAACACAACAGGAAGGAGATCCTGATGGTGCCAGTTTTTGTTTCTGTTTTCTTTCTACAAAGTGTATAGACTTATGTTAACATTAATATAGACGTTGCATTAACTGGTATTTGTTTTCTTTAGTCCTAACAGCTTTAGTTACATATAAGTATAAGTCACATTTCTAACAGCTTTAGTTACATGTGAGTGTAATCTTCGTGGTGTGTTGGTGAAGTTGTTGCGGACAAGATAAAAACTTCAGACTTAAAGAAACTGTCAGAGGGTTTTATCCCCCAGTCTGTGTGTGTGCTATAATCACAGTATGTCAGTCTAACTTTGTTAATTAAGCAGATTAATACTGAGAGAGTACCGCCACTGTATCCGTCAGATGAACATGGACATGGCGCATATAGTGAGGATGGTGATAATGCTGCTGTATGGGGCTTTTTTTTATCGTGCTGTTCAAATCGCCAGGCGCTTTGTTTCCCATCCTACGGAAACTGTTTCCGCTAAAAAATTAAAAAGACGAAATCATGTTCGTCGTTAATCGAGTGGCCATTTCCCGCCTCCTTTCGAAAGGATACACAAACACACCCCCTTGGCTCCGCCGGGGTCCGACTCTCCCTTGTTTGAAGTGCACAGAATCTGACAGCCCAGGATGGGCTTACACACAGTCGGCGGTTTTACCGACGACAGCCCGCGGTTTGCAGTTCACACAGGCCGATAAAACGTTACGATTCAACAAGCGAGCACTGCGCCCTGCATTTTACCTCCGTACCACAGCGCTTTAACAATTATGCAAAGCGCAAGGGTTTTATGCGAAGCAGAAACGCGACCTAGCTGGAAATAAATACTACAATTACCTTCGCTGATGGTCGGATTTAAACGGCGCCAGCCGCCATCTTTGATTTGAGTCCACAACAAAGCGGGAGCTGAGAGGAGGGTCTACACTGAACAGCGGCTCCAGTCTGACAGGAAAACAAGCACTCAGACTCACACATGCTCACCTCCAGGCTATACATTCATGACATGTTATTGTACACTGCTACTATAACTGACAATAAAATACACAAATAATAGACTATAAACAAATATTTGGACATTTGTTTTTATTGTCATTGTCTGACACATTTAACAAAAAGGTTTACAGTGAACAATAATGACTAACAGATGTACAGACAAAGCAAAACCTAAAGGTATATTTAAAAAAAAAAAAAAAAAGAAGATCAATAATGTGTGTTTAAAGGCCACTGCTTTAGTCATACACTTTGTACAACTGACCTTAGGATTACAATTATACAACGTGTGTGTTTTGTGTCATATAAATAAATATCTCAGGAACTTTTCCTTATATGAGCCTCGTTCAGCTTTCTGTAAACCTCCATGTTCTTCTCTACCTGTCCCCCATATTCTGCATTTGTATACTTAGAGACGTGAAGCTGGCCAGTAAGTCAGTCACCTCATCCACCTGTAGAGAGAGGGGCAAGCTATGAATTACAGTCAGCTAATAATAATAATAATAATAAAGTTCTAGTTTGTTAAATTATACAATGGACTGGGATGGAAACGATGGTTTGCCACCTGCTCTGATATAAGCATTTGTGTATTTGCATGCAAGTATCCTACATGCAATGAATAAACATTTTCAACATGTCAAAAAACAACAACAACAACAAAAAACAGCTGCATTCAGACATCCATTTGACAGAAAAAAAGTCAGAAGATGTGAGAAGAATGGTAGTGAAAGATTTAAGCATAGATAGATGTGATGGACCAAAGAAGATATTACTATAAAATGCAGGCATGATCAGTGATGATGTAATCAAACAAATCGCAAAGCTTTTACACATCTTTCCTTTTTATCCCTTAAAGACAGATCTTTCTATTTCTGTTATATGTGTATGCACACTTGTAAACTTTAGCAGTAGTTATTACCTGTTCTTTAGTGCGGGTGTGTTGTAGTTGGCTAGAGATATGCTCCAGCCTTTCTCGTTCCTCACTGTGCCCCATCACATTCAGGTATTCACGCAGCATCTGAATGATCTACAAAGAACACAGTGTTTTAGTAAAAAAAAAAAAAAAAAGAAAGAAAAAGAAAGGGGGATGTTAATCTGTGAAAGTAAACTATTTGCCTATAGTGCTTGCATACAAAAAATTGTGACCTCCACATTTACCCCATCCGTGCAGTGAAACACACAATAGTGAACACTAAGGGCAGTGAACACACTTGCCAAAGTGGGGGACATGGTGTCTTATCTGTTGCAGGGTCCGGTCACAAGACGGGTTCCCTAAGCACAAGGCCATGGCTGCCCCACAACATAAAAAACATTAAAAACTAATAAATGGACGAATGATAGGTTTAATTATTTTAAATGATTTGATGTCTTAATTTGTGCAATCATGGGGAAGTTTTATAAAATTGAACTTCAAAATGTGAAACAGTGTGAAAATGTGTCTGTGCTAGCGTAACGCTAGCTAACGTTTTGTGTTAAAAATGACTGTTAATAATGAATGATAATGATAATTGTTGGTTCGAATCGCAGGCTGGTCATAATAACCACTACTGTTGTGTTCTTGAAACCTGTTTGAGGTGACTTTTCCTTATCATGCTGGAAGTAGCATTAGAACTGAGGACTGACAGGTTTGCAAAGAAAACATTCCCCATACTGGTATGCCACTTCTGCCATGCACATGTTTCTGAGATGATCTGAGATTTTTTGCTTAGTGGTTATGAGTTAATGAAGTCTTTTTGTCTTCAGTAATTGTTCAAATAAGTAAGGCCATTCTCAGCTGACCTAGCTCATCAACAAGGTGTTTTTATCTGCCACTGAATAGATGTTTTTTCTTTATTGCATTATTGTATAATAGTCTAGAGACTATTCTGTGTGAAATTCCTAACAGATCAGCAGATAAAAAAAAAATCAAATACTCCAACCATGCCAGTTAAAATCACTAAGGGCACGTTTTCTCCCATTCTGATGGTTAATGTGAACATTACCCAAAGATCTGCACAATTTTCTGTACTCACTGCTGCCACACAATTCAGATAACTGCATAAACCAGTAGGTCTTCAAGTACTCCTAATAAATTACCCACTGAGTCTATATAATTTAAAACCAGCTGGATTTCTATCCAAACAGATTTCTTATCATTCCCTTTGTCTGGCAACATAACTATTTAAAACTTTATGCGAAACAGCAGTAGGATAACTTTAGACCAGGGTACGTGCAGCATGACTAATAAAATGTGACTTCTAAAGAAGTGCATTAGCTTCTTAAGATTTAATAACCTGAGTGACTTCTCCTCGTAAGGTTTCCAAGCTACGGGATTCTCCCTCCTGCAAAATGTTGAGCTTGGAGCGTGCAAGATGTAGAGGGGTTCTTCCTGCACGGTCCAATGCATCTACACGAGCACCTAAAATAAACTTGTATAGTTAGGACTTTCTTGTTTATGTAGTGTGTAATTAATGAAGAAAATAGTTTGAGTTGAGGTACATGAGAAGGTTTTATTTTATTGCTGTTCACATCAAAACCTTTTTATTACAATATCTTACCTCCTCTCAGTAAGGTAGTGATGACAGGCACATGGTTGGTACAGGCAGCTGTAGAGGCAATTAAAACCAGTATAAACTTAATCGGCATACATTACAGTAACAGAATGCAGAGTTGATACAAGTCCCTTAAAAACTAATGACTGTCT
Source organism: Duopalatinus emarginatus (assembly GCA_028565595.1). Classification (NCBI taxonomy): domain Eukaryota; kingdom Metazoa; phylum Chordata; class Actinopteri; order Siluriformes; family Pimelodidae; genus Duopalatinus; species Duopalatinus emarginatus. The sequence continues at coordinate 17,676,804 of JAOVVF010000025.1, forward strand.
TCCTTTCTTTTTTCAATTAGAAAGATTACACAACAGACTGTCAAACTGTGGCAAAAGTGGTCATGAATGTAGTCATATAGGTGGATCTATATCAACATTATTAGGTCTTTTTTTAATTATTTATTATATATTTATTTCACATTAATGAACTTAACATTCTCTATTTGGCTTGGCAAGGATGCACAGATACAGTAAAGTGCACGTTTCAAATGGACAAATCTGATTAAGAGTATTGGCAAACAGACTGCTAACATGTGATGTGGAAAGGCCGGGCCTCCAGTGGGGAACAGACCTGCTTGCATCTTTTTGTGTGATCATTTATACCAGTATGCTCCAACATTAAAATGAAGAGCCCCTAAACAAAATGTTATGGTCTGCAGGTCTGAATACCTAGGTTTATCATGTGGCCTCCTTACCAAGATGAAGAGGAGTGTTCCCAAGGCTGTCTCGCTGGTTAGGATCAGCACCGTGGCTTAGCAGTAGCTGAACTGTATTAATGCAGATAGCAGAGGAGGAGCAAAAGGAAAAGCATGTCAACAGTAATGTAGTGAATGCTGTAATGATTAGAAGACTGTCTCCTAAACCATGGGCAGTTTACCAATCGTCTCATTGCCATTGCAGGAGGAGAAATGTAAAGCAGTTCTCCCCTTGTCATCTGCAGCGCAGGGGTCGATGCCATCCTGCAATAACCTACGAACTAAAAAATAAGAAAAAGAAGGACAAAATTCAAACATGCTTCATATTTTTAGAGTTGTGCTAGGCTGTATTGTCAGTATAACCTACCAGTGTCAATGTCATTGCCATTGGCTGCTTCTCTGAGCCTCTTCACAGCTGAAAAGGAGAGCAGAAGGGGGGTTGAAAAACCAATAATAGGACTACTGTGCTGGAGATACACATCAGTGGTCAGGAAAAGATGCTTTGCATAATCAACAGGGTTTCTTTAATAGGACTGCATGTCGTAGCAGCCTGTTTAATCTCAAATACACACATTTATGTAGAAAAGACTCTGTATTTAAACACAATTAGTAATGCACAATCTATTCATTTCTTACAAACTAGATTATTACAGTATCACAAAGCCTACCATAAAGGTCTTTGCCAATAGGTCCAAGGTTTCTCCGGACTCTCCCCAGTCTCCTGGCTCTGCTCACGGTCATTTTACCTCCAGCCGGATCGGCCTGTAGTAAAGCGCCCGGGTTCCATAAAGTGTGCAGGTAGCGGAGGCTTTTCTCCGCCGACTGGCTGCTTCGGTGGAGCTTCAGGGCGCCCAGGGTGTCAATCCCCGAGAAGCCAAAGGAAGAAGCAGCACCCACAGCTGCCACATCGTCCCTTTTTTCTCCCTTTACCTCTTTCACCGGCGAGTTTCTCACCATGTACTCGCCTTCACAACTGGACCGCTCGTCGTCGGACCCCTCCATACTCATTTAACACATACAAGTTTGTTTCCCTGCATTACCAACACTAACATTAGCGTGTGCACATATCTACTGTCTATTAGTTCAGTAATGGAGCTGAAAAAAAGGTTTCGGCGTCCAAAAACCTGCTTAAGAACTTCATTAGGTGTTTCGGTTGTGAAGAGAAAAACAGGATAGTTTTCCGTTGGTTTCAAAACAGACACATTAAGTTAATCGATAGCTACTGTTACAGAGCCAAAATGTCGTCTTTCATGGTAGAGCTTCCTCCCAGTAACAACCACGCGGATTGGTTAAGCGCTCAGTCAGCTCAGCCAATCAAATTGCTCGTTGTTTTTACCTTAGCTAATCATAATGTTTTAGTCTTATAACATATTAAAACTGTATTTAATAATGTTATGTTATTAATTCTATTATTGTTTAATAACATGAATTCATATTAAATTATATATATATTCCTCCAAGTAGTATTCAACCCCCTGCAGATTTTGCGAATTTAACAAGTTGCAAATAAGTTAGAGCCTTCAAACTTTG
>JAOVVF010000025.1:17678849-17690453 GCA_028565595.1 Duopalatinus emarginatus
CACGCACGTGTGTTGTTTGGGAGGTGGGAGGAAACTGGAGCGACATAGGGAGAACATGCCTCAACACAGACCAGAGCAAGACTCGAACCCACAACCCCAGATCCCTGGAGCACAGTGTAGCACACACAGTACCTTGCAGTGTCACTATGCTGCCCTGCCAACACTGGTATGGCTCAACTGTTGGAGCTAATAGATTGTGTATTATATACATTTCCTGTGTTTTAGCTGTTTTTTAAACATAAAATATCTGCACCTATGCAATTTAACAGAGAATTATTATTATATTATTATTATTATTATAACAGAGAAGTAAAATAGGAAACACAAGTTTAGTTGAATTCCAGGTTTTACCAGCATCTTTGTACATGATCTTATTCAACAGTGGCACCTATGAACATATTCAGGTAAGAGCACTGTTTGAAAAATAAATAAAAGTACCAAAAACAAACCACAAGCTCATCACATACACCACTTTCTTATTAAAAATATCTGACAATTTATAATGTAGTAACAACTTTGGGAAAATGAGGCATTTAGTTAAGCAATATTGATGTTTCATAATTAAATACATGTTATAATAACATAATAAAAGAGACTCGGTCTTTGGCTTGTTTTACTTGCTTTAGAGATCAGAGTTGATTGTCGAAGTCACCCCAGGTCCAGCATGTGACAGGTATTTAGAAAATGACCCATCATTAGCAGGAAGAACTGATCCATGATGGTTTGGTATTAACCTGGCCTCACGGGCATGCTGCCACAGATGGCTATTACCCACAATGCCTTCTTTGTTTAAGTAACCTTCCCGGCAGAAGATGGGGGGCTTGAGGTTGGTAAGGGAAAGCTGGAAGCAGGATTCTTAAAAAGAAAAAAAAGAAAAGAGAGATTACAGTAAAGATTTACACATAGTGAGACATTAGCTCATTGCACAACTCTGGACAATGTGCAGAGAATCAGGTCCGAGCTTTGCCCAGAGTTGCCCTTTTATACATGTAGCACACAACAGGAGACTGTCAATGTTAGACATGGTCTCACTGCTCTACCCTGGTACAGCATGCAAAAGATATAACTGCGGAAATCACTGTGGTAATTTGGTCATAAACAACCGTGTCTTTTGCCATTGCTTGTATTTATCTGAAGATCCTTACTAACAGAATTTCTTGAATCCAGTCATCTCGTACAGACATTTTTGTTGAAGTGTAAAAGAGCCTTCTTTATTCTTTCATGATTTCATTTTTCTGGTTTCATACCAGTCGCACAATAGAAATGTCAACATTATACCCAATGGGATTTTGTACTAAGGATCATCCAGGGTAAAGTACAATTAATGTTATTTAATTTAATGCCAACTGGTTTTAACATGTGCCTTCTGGTGTACAGCTTCTGTGGGTAACCTTTATGTTGCAGGCAGACATAGGCTTGTAGTTAGGGAACACGTTTTGGGCCCAGATGTTCCTTGGTTAGATCACCGCAACCAACTAGACTTGACTGAATTGCCCCTGAGCAACCCCCAACTGCTCCTGCAGACAATATGTGCTCAGTGTATGCTCACTGCCCCATAGTGTGTGTTAACTAGTGTGCAGGTTTGTGGTTCACTGCATGGATGGGTCAAATACGGAGGTCAATTCCATTACACAACAGTCAAAAGAGTAGTTCATCTTCACTTTATACACCACTGACAGCATATTGAACATATGACCTGAAAACAGTACCTGCCTAGACAATCTACAGACCTGCAAAGAAGGCCCTGAGGTCCATCTGAAGGCAGTGCTCAAGGAAACGACGCAAGGGCTGACTGTGAGACACGGGCTGGTCCCACTCAGTCAGAAAGTCTTCCACCATATGATGTACAGCATCAGGACGTGGCAGAGGCCATCCCACAGGACGCTGCCTCATATCTCTCTCTGTGAAAGATTAAAAGCAGTTATGCATCAACACAGGTCACTCACAGGATTGTGCAAGGCAAGTGATACATTAAAAACGACCCAAATGACTGAAAGCTGTGGACAATTTCTATCACTGAAAATGCATCCACCTAAATTACAAGTATTTTTCACACATACAGTAAGTGTTGGTGATATACAGCCATATTTTTAAAATTGTCTATCAGGTTATCATATTGTCTATCAAGTTATTAAGTCACAATAATGATTCAGTAAAGATGTGGTTTTGGTCTGATGAGACCAAGAACAATATACTCTGTTGGGCATGTTCCAAAGCATGTTTTCAGTGCAAACCTATTGCAGTTCATACCTCAGCCTGCTTCAGAGAAAAGCAATGCAGGAGGTGGTTAAAACAAAAAGAAATGCTTATACAAGCAATGCTTATACAAGCAAAATTTTTTAATTTGTATTTTTCTGCTGTAGATTTATCAGTTTGTAAGATCAGCTGACAAAAAAAATCCCTTTGAAAATTCACTTTCACTAAGAGCATATTGTAAAATATAGCTGAAACAATCAATCAGTGTATGTGTCATGTGTAATCTAGAAGAACCTGATGACATTTAAGGGATTTTATTACTTTTGTAAGGTATTGGCAGGTGATAAAATGAAGGAAAATCTGTGTTTTCTTTATATTCCCAGGAACATTTTCCTGGCAAATATCACTGCAAAGGTATTCTGACTTTATAAATATAAAACATTTTATGCTCAGGGGTGTGTTCTCTGCCATGATAACCCCACCCCTATCCAAAATGCATGGTGAGTGCAAACTGACTGGACAGGATTTTAGTCAGTCTGTTAGACAGTGTTGTCCAACATCATCATTCAAACACCAATTAACGGTATATCATTTGTAAGAATTATGTTCATCTTTCCAGTACAGGCCCGTGATGGCCTGCCACCTTACCCACACAATTTGACTGGATTTTCCTTGTCACTTTTATATAAAAAAGTGACTTTCACAGACAATTTGTTCAGACACAATTTATTTTATATAAATAAGCTATGCCAAATCTAAATTTCCATTTACTTTGCTCTAACCTGTAGGCAGTGTACTATAGTAGTAGATGACAGGATGGAGGAAATTAGACTTCCAGGCTTTGGTCCACTCTGACTCAGCACGGCCTGGTCCAAGTGTGTCTGTGTGATTCAGTCCATACTGCATGACCACAACCAGAAGGCCGTGCTCGGAGACACGTCGACCAGAGAGAGCAGCAAAATGAGGTAGTGCCTGCACAGGAAACTCCTCCAGATACTCACACTGAGTTCTGACAGACAGAGACAGACAGTTAGTGATCATTCTGATTTCAGTACATGAAATGAAGATCTGATCTGATTCCACAAAGTAAGATAATCAGTCCTTACCCTTGCAGTAATACAATGTCCCCTAAAACACCAAACATTTGGTATGGCCCAGATGCTTCATTCACTCTCTTCAAAATCCAGGACAGCAGGTGACTGGTGTGCAGTTTGGTAGCTGGCCAAGCGTTGTCATGGTAACGTTGCTCCAAGAACTTATGCACAGCACGCACTGCAAGTCAAAGTGACAAAAGTTATTAAACATTAATCAATGCCACTAAATCAATCACCTAAAAGCATCAAACATCGACACTATGTGTAATGCCAAAAAAAAAACAAAAAACCTCTGCCCCGGATTTTGAACTACACTCAGCAAGACTCAGCAAGACTGCCATATACATAACTGTCATACAAGTTGTATGCAAGAACCCTAACATGGAAAGCAAACCTGTGTAGCGGAATCCATGAATAAATCCTCCAGCTGACTTCCTGTAGTCTCTGGAGTGGGCTGAGTTTCCTAGGATAAACAGATTGGGCGTCCGCCTGCCCTCGTACCATGCTGTCACCGCCGGCAAACGACCACGAGCAACACTGCTACGTGGAGGACGGGCAGAACTGAAACAACAACAACAACAAAAAATATCACACCAACAGTATCTAGACCAGCATCACACCAAGCGGTACAAAAATTCTACAGTATAATATCCTTACTAATAGTGATGTCAAGTATCTTTTCAATATCATACTCACATTTTACTCATTACTTACAGTATATATTGTTGAACTATAAAACAGGTGCCACTAAAGGTGCCACTATGCTGCTAAAGCATCTTCCTAAAATACGTAACCTGACGTCTGCATTTAACTTATCTGTAGAGAAAAAACACAAGCTCAAAAGCAGTTCAGTTGTGTCTTGTCAGTATGGAGAATTAAACTGGCAACCTTCTGGACACAAGGCTAGATTTCTAACCCTGAGCCAATGTAACACAACCAACATAAACACAATCAATCATTTCCTTAATTGTAACATACTAATTAAGTCACACATTTTGGAATCAGCATTGTAAAAGTACCAATACTCAGACAGCTGTAAAACGCTCGTACACATTAAAGATAGTGAAGTTGAAGCGGAATCCCAGGCAGCGGATTACACGGTCGTACGGCTGTCTTAGCGAGAAGTTGTCGTCATGGTACCCAGGCAGGTTTTCTGCAGTAATATTAGTGCCCCGGTTGACGGTGCGGCTGTCCAAAAGTTCCGACAGTGTAAGATAGAGCTGCTCTTTTTTCTTCCCTGTTATCTCTTTTTCAGCTCTCCTGTTTATTCTTCGTCCATGGACAACAGCAATGTCCTCCAAACTTCCCTCCACTAAGCCATCCAGAGACTTTAGCTGGTACGTATCTAACAACTCATTATTCACTGCCCTACAAGACAAAAAATTAAAAGAATTAAGCAATAGAAACACTGAATTTTACCTAAAACCAAATCATGAAATATGTAAACCTGTCTAACGGACAGACAAAAACTACTGCACCTGAGGTCTCCAACATAGTGTGTCTGCCATGCAAGCCGTACAGGACTTGGGCTATACACATGGATTCGACTGGCTCTTCCAAGAATGCTCTGTGCTGTTTCAAAGGCAGAGTTTCCCTTGCCCAGGATTAGCACAGCCTGATCCTTGTAGTCCTCAGGATCAGTGGAGATGGACTCGTATCCTTCTACCAAATTAGAGCCCACAAAACCGACCTCAACAGGGATCCAGAGCCCAGTGGCCACTAACAGAACTCTAGAGATAAATGACGAAAATGCAGGCTGCTTGGTTATAGTTCAATGTACTCATTCAAATACAGTATCATTTCTATAATAAGCTAATTTATAGTGCATTGTATAGCAAACACTCCCGATAAATTGTTGACTTTTCAATGACTGCCTTTTGAAAAATGGCCAACTATGGCCAACCAAGCCTGATTATGGAATAGTATGATGGTTCATAATGACTAAATACTGCTACAGTACCTGCATTTATAATCCACCCCATGCTGATCAGTCAGTATGTAGCCTTTATGTCCATTTCCTCCAATCTCCGAAGCTCGAACACTCCCTATATCTGTGTTATATTTAACCCGCAGACCCAGTTCTTTTTCAAACACAGAGAGGTAGTAAGGAAAGGCATCAGCTTCAGGGTATAGGTCCTGGCTGAATCTTTGAAAAAGCAGGTCTGGCCTGTGACTCAGGAGAGAGTTCCAGTCATGACGGAGATTAAACTCCCTGTTTCGCCTCCCTGTGTAGATTTTGTTGATGCTAATGAGTTTTCTATGACGAGGATACCTAAGAAAACAACAGCATATTAATGCCTGAATAGTAAAGCATAAAACGGCTACAAATTTTTATAATGTTGTTCGATAATATATATGCTGTACACTGTGCAGGCCCTTGATATTGAGTAAACAACTCTCCTATGCACTATTTTTCCATAAGGTCAGGGTTGGATCATACTCACTTCTGGAAGAAACTTCCTGGTCCAGAGTTGCGTTCCAGTATTATGTAATCTCTCTGACTCTGAGACAGAAAATAGCCCATCTGTAGGCCTGCAGGTCCGGCCCCGAGCACACAGTAGTCATAATGATGTATGTTGGTATCACTGTGATCACCAACGACACTTAGAACCAAAGAAATTAGTGACAGGAGGCAGTCAATGGACAGGCTCAGCCCCATGTGCACTAGATTAAGAAAAAAAAGTAAAATATACAACAAACCACATTACATCATGAAGTCTATATAAATAAACACTGGCAACAAACAGCATCACAAACCGACACCACTACACAACACAATGTTGTGGATGACTCATATTTCAATTAAGACTACACCAACTCCAAAATCACATCTTTGGGATGTTTATTATATTTTATGAAATTGTATCAAACAGTACAAGACTATATGAGGAGTTGTAAATAAAACAAAAACCTTCAGTATGAGGAACTTTGAGGGTGAGTCAAAATTGCCCGCTGACTCCCCAGTCACTGCTGTATACTTTAAATGTGTTACATCAGTAAATTTGTGACTGCAGTGCAAGAAAAAAAATAGCTGCCCACTTAAAAAAGGTTCAACAAAGAACAGTGCTAGTTACAGTGAGATCCTCACTAAAGAGCTGCAGCCTAAAATTCAAACAACGGACTGCTATCCAAGGGTGTTGTGCTGCTGCATACACATCCACACACCGCTGCCCATACTGTCAACACACTCCAAAAACTTTTCTCTGAGGTGTTACAGCATCCTATCTATGATCCTGATCTTGCCCCATCAGACTATCACCTGTTTGGCCTCCTGAAAGAATCCCTATGTGCATGAAAATACATATCTGATGAAGAGATGAGGACAGTGGTGCATTAGTAGCTTGCAGCTCAGCATAAAACATTCTTTTAATGAGGGAATATGAAAGCTTGTGTCAGATAGACTAAGTGAGATTATGTTAAAAAAATAACATATTTGTCTTGATTAAAAGAAATTCTACAGCCAGCGTGTGAATGATTTTTGACTCAACCTTGTATAAAGCACCTCTAATGTTAATACTAATAATAGTATTGCTGTTCATGTTGAACAGAAAAAGATGTATACACATAATCTGTACATGCAACTCTTAGGGGCAGCCATGGCCTTGTAGTTAGGGAACCAGCCTTGTGATTGGAAGGTCTTTGGGATCGATCCCTGCAACAGACAAGACACGACTGAAGTGCCACTGAGCAAAGCACCTAACCACCCAGTTGCGTCCTGGGTGGCGTGGTTAGGGCAAGTGGGCAAGTGTGTTCACTGTCCTTAAAAGTTACGTTCCTCTGTGTGCAAGCACAGTAGGCAAATAGTTCACTTTCTTATATTATAACAATAATAACAATAATGATGATGACGATACACTATTTAAACACCCATTAAGCAACAATGTGCCTAATGAATATAATTATAAATACAGACATGCACAGCTACATAATCAAAACCAGGATAGACTTGTTACTATAACATCTAAACACGTTTTAGTATTTAGTTTAAATATTTACCCTCCTGTGTGTCTCATGCAGACTGCATACACTCTGCTCTCTATCTAGGCTATAGTGTTCTGTATTCTGTGTTCTGTATTCTGTGTTCTGTATTCCGTATTCTGTATTCCTCACTCACATGGCTCAGTGCAGCAGGTCATCATATGGACATATACTTATATGCATTATCAGTAAAGGCCCGGTTGATCTATCCGCGCTCATTCCGAGTCCTCATCCGGGCGCTGAGCTCCAAATCCGGGACATGCCCGTAATCTTAGCGGCGCTAAACAAGCCATCTGAAAAGCCTAGATTTAGGACATACCTGTTCACTAAACCCGACCACTGCGTCCCTCAAAAGTCTGTCCAAGAGGAATAGATGTCCCGATTTGTAGAAGCATCTTCACACATACCTTTCATAGTACATCGCTGTAGCACAGACCCACACAGTTTTCGCACATATATTTTTTTTATATATTACGTCACGACGCCCTTTCCTTTCTAGCCAATGGGAAGACAGAAAGGCGTGGCTAGTTTTTGCGATTCTTACTAGATACTAGTGTACTAATCAGTACTAAATGTGCAGGTTGTAGTATGTTGGCACGCTACAGCACGCTACTCTTCTTGGATGTAGTTGAATACTGACATTTTCTGAATTAAAAAAAACAGGGAGCTGGAAGAGAGCCACAAATGCCATGGAAGTGAAGTGACTCATTGACCACTGTGCTTGCACACAGACCTCCACATTCAATCCATCCATGAAGTAAAGTGCAAACCTCAAGGGTAGTGAACATACATGTCTGGAGCAGTGGGCAACCCCATTAATGGTGCCTGGGGAGCAGTTGGGGGTTAGGGGCCTTGCTCAGTGGTACTTAAGTTGTGGCTTATCAGTGCAGGAATGGACTGATCTGATCACAAGGCTGATTCCTTAACCCAAGCCCACGTCTGCCCCAATAGTTGGTTTTCTTGTAATGTCAGCGGTGTGACTGTTTTCAACAGCCCCACATAGACAAGGGATCTCTGAGAACTCTAGGAACAAAAATAGTTATTTCTGTTGCTTAAAGGCTAAAATATTAATCATTCAGAACTCGGCTGGGAATGCTAAACTTCATCTGGTTTCCATGAGATCTAATTCCACAAGACATCTACAAACGTCTCTAACAGGCGAACACTATGTAATAAATGAAATAAATAAATAAAAGTGAACTATTTTGCCTTACTGTATTTGCACACAGAAGGAATGTGACCTCCGCATTTAACCCATCTGTGCAGTGAACACACTTGCCCGGAGCGGGGGGGCAGCCCCAAACCACGGCGCCCGGGAAGCAGCTAGGGGAGTTAGGTGCCTTGTTCAAGGGCACCTCAGACATGCCTTGCCATTCCAGTAACAAGATTGGTTCCCTAACTGCTAGGCCACGACTGCCCCACCTTTCACACACCCACGACTGTGTCACCTTTCTGATGAGTTACACCCGTTCATGCGCTGCATTCATTTTGATGGGTTTGGCCACTTCCAACATTACAATACACCACCATACATGTCTAGAGATTCCAAATTATAAATTGTGGACCAGTATTTTTTCGTTGTGGTTTTGCCATTCCCACTAGATCTCAGCATTATCAAACACATCTGGGATGCCATGGGATGCTGGTGATACACCAGTGTAATACTTGGTAGATCCCCCAGAGACATAGACTCCACAAGCTTGCAGAAATATTGTGTAGGAAATGAACGGCATACTCCCTCAGAAGGGTCTATAATAGGCAATGTATTCCGAGGTGTAGGATTTATATGTGCCACAGTGCATTGCCAGGTGTGTTTGAGATCAGGTGGGAATAGCAAAATCCTAAACTTAGAAATTCACTCTGAAAAATTATTTTCCTATGTTCCTCTAACCATAATTTGACATCTACACCTAGGTGAGAGTGTCTTCAGACGCCCCTCACACATCCCAGTAGTACAATAAGCAGCTTATGTATTATACATAATATGATGATATAAATGAATGCATTTTATTAAAAATTTAGTTTTTAATACAGAAATGTGCCCCATCAGCATGCCTGTTGTTTCCTTAGTGTCATGGTTTCATGTTCGTCCCTGCTGAGTCACATCGAGACACTGATTTCTCTTTTGTTCCCCATCTAAGAGAAAATGAAGAGATCCAACTTCAGTCCTCAGGACCCAATGAACAATGATTTGGTCCTGAGAGTGTAGCAAAGAAATATTAATACTGTTACAGCATATAAGGCTATGTCTAGATAAATTTTCTTTTTGTGACAATTTAACCCAGACAATTTAACCCAGTGTCAGTATGCTTATTCATATCTACAATGTGTTCACTCACGATCAACATCACCATGTGAGATATGAGTCAGCACTCTCAGTTCCTATTAGGAGGAGGGAAGTGAATATAAAAAGACAGAAATGATTTTAAAAAATCAGACCAAAGATAATCTCAGGCTGGGGGTTGTGGCTCCACTTCTAGCAGAAGGGACTTGCACTGTTGCCGCAAAGATGATAGGAGCAAACCTTGCTGACAGGTAAGTTTTTTTTATCCATTTTTTAATAGAGTATGTGTCCAGTCTTATCCAGGAAAGACCAGTGTGGGTGCAGGTTTTTATTCCAGTCAAGCAGAATACCCTACCCAATTTCACCTGTGAGTCATTCTTGGCTTTCGATAAACTATCAGGTGTGGTCTCTGTTTGGTTGAAATGAAAACCTGCACCAACAACAACCATTTCTGGATAAGATTTAGAAGAAAGTCGTGCAGATCGAATAGTCATACAATGTAAGTAATTCAACTGGCATTTGGTCTTCTTAGATATCAGTAAGCACTGTATTGCCCTAAAGGCACAAACAATGAAGGACCCTGTCCTAAATAAACTCTCACTACTTTCTGAACGATTATATATTGGAATCATTATTGATATGTATTTACATAGTTGTATGTTTATTTGAAGTTGGTACTTGGTGTGTGAATATTGTATTTGCCGTTTGTCCACAGTGATCTGTCAGAGCAGATAAAAGAGGTGACCAAAGACAGCCATGTGCGTGCTGAGAACACCCAGCTAATGCTCAACTACCAGAAAGGACAGATCACACTGCCACAGTATAAGGTGAATAGACTCAGCAAGAACCAAACCATTCCCACTTAAATAGTTGAGTAAACCTTTAAACTGTTGGATGCAGTCATACAGAACATTTCATAAAAGTGCTCAAATCATGTCAGTTCCCAGAAAAACAAAATTAGCAACTGACCTTATTTAACTCTCTGTTCTGTGCTTAGTAGTAAAATCACTTCTCTAAACTGACACAACCGTTTCTCATTTTATTCTTTGTTTGCAGATTCTTTTATGTTCCTTGTATGAGATCTACCGAGCTCTGGAAGAGGAGATGGACAGGAACTCGGCCCACCCGGCCGTAGTGCCCATCTACTTCCCCCAGGAGTTGGGCAGACTGGAGCCTCTTGAGACAGATCTTGAGTATTTCTTTGGGCCACAGTGGAAAAAGAGAATTATAGTACCAGCAGCAACACACAGATACACAGAGAGGCTTCGAGAGGTATAAGTTTTTAGGCCATATAAAGGAGTAGGTTTTTCACTGTTTTTGTTTGACCGGTGTTAGCACAATGTCAAAAAGGAGGTTCCTCAAGGGCATTTTGTTGGTTAACAGATCTTACTTTAAAGCTTTTTTTCCCCTATCATATCTGTATTGCCATGCCTTACTAAATTATCATTCTTTCTTTGATTCAGATTGGCAGGAGCAGTCCAAATCTCCTGGTAGCTCATGCCTACACCCGTTACCTTGGTGACTTGTCAGGAGGGCAAGTCCTAGGAAAGATTACCCAGAAATGTCTGGGACTTGGCAGGGAGGGTGTGTCATTCTTCTCATTCCCAGGAGTGACCAGTCCGCATCGCTTTAAGCAGCTGTACCGGAGCAGAATGAACAGCATTGAGCTGAGTGAAGAGGAGCGCAGGAAAGTTCTGGATGAGGCTGTGAGAGCCTTCGAGTTTAACATTGAGGTATGTTTAACATGAGGAACTCAAGCATAAGCTTTAGAAATGGTTTTAAGGTTTGTGTAAAATACAATTTAAGATTTACAGATGGATAGACATATCACCTGGGTATTAGTACTACATACTACAGAATGTCACTTGTTTGTAAAAAGTAGGTGAACTTTGCAAATTTTTTAAATTTTGTAGTTTATATGCAGGCTTTACACTGTTAAATTAATAATGTTAATACTTCAGTATTATTTCAGATTTCATGATAGTCATCAGGGGTGTACAGTTTACATCAATGCATGGATTTACAAGGCAACTATTGAAATGCGACAACCAT
>JAOVVF010000025.1:17703808-17714474 GCA_028565595.1 Duopalatinus emarginatus
TTGACATTTGCCATCTCCACACCATTGCATTCAGTTTTTATTCACAATTTGTTTAGTGTCCCAACTTTTTTGGAATCCGGTTTGTAGAAAAAAAAAAGAAAAACGTGTAGTAAACATGTACTGAAAGCTAATTTTTGAGCAGCCTGAGAAGGTGAACACATTTCAGTATAATGAAGTAAAGCTGTAAAAGTTAACTGAACATTTAGTTAATGACTTAGGGTTGAATGTGTGATAAGCTTAATTGAGTATAATTTGGAAAATAATATCAGTTATGTTGTATATTATACAAGAGCATGATACAATATATAATTTGTATGTGAATAATATGAAAACATATGTGAGTCAAAATGAAAACATGTTAGGCCTATAGATAATTGGGAATTGCATAAGCTCAGTTTAGGGCTGAAGATATTAACAGTATAAAAAGAGAAATTGGATTCTGGTTCAGATGCTTCTTTACATATAGTAATCTACACTGAAGAGCCAGTAAAACACACATAATGTACATCTGACAGAGCCTGTCAGAGCCCTATTACAATTCCAGCTAAACAAACCCTACACCGATCCCCTCTTGATATGCGGGATCCATGGCTTGACACATGGATCCTTCCATTTCCCTGAAAATCCTTTCCAGGGGAGGTGAGGTGCATAGCCTGTGTCGTGCATTCTTTAAGGGTTTAGCTACCTTTTTGGACATTATTACATGACATTACATTACACTATTCAGAGCCGTGTCTGGCTACCCTCCAAAGCCCATGCTCACTTTGCAAGCCATTCAGCCAGATCCAACATAGAAGCAATAGTAATCTGGCAGGAAGGATATCCTCTTAACTCATCAGAGCATTAACCTAGCTTAGCTACTGGCTTTGCTACCTAGTATGGATACAGCCATTTGTCTACCTGTGATTCTTTCAGCTTTTCCTCCAAATCATCCAGGTCCATGTGCTTGTAGCGGAACCTTTGCGCCCGACACAGTCTAATTCCGTCGATGATTGAGGCATGGTTCAGTTCATCAGATAACACAGCATCATCTGGACCCAGGAGAACCTCCAACCAAGAAACATTTTTAAATTACATTTAAAATGGCTTAACTTGCCTATGTATGTATAACACTACAAGATTACACAAGCTCTCGGGTAGACATAGGGTAAATGCCTTATTTAGCCCACTGAAACTTTACTGTCGTGCCCAGTTACATATTTTGGTTGCATGGAAACCTGACTTAGTTACAAATGGGTAACTAAGCATCTTTATTTTTTTTCGGGTATGCTTTGCATAGTACATATTTGAAAGGTTTCTTATTGTGGATGTTGCGCTACAAGTTGCACTAATGTAGGTAAAAATCACATGAAGTTTGCACTTTTTTGCCTCTGCCAGTGTCTGCAGTACAGCTGATGTGAATGAGCAGAATACAGTGTGGATTTACAACGTGTGTACAGTGTGTGGTAAATATAGCGCTTGTATGTGGAACTTAAGTATTAAATTTGTACAGTGAGCTTAGACAGGAGTGAGCATAGGATGCCAGACATCCCTGCTGAGTCTTCCAGTGTCATGGGCTTGATTTAGTGCAACACTGTCCACCAAACGGGTGCCTACCTGATGACCTCTATGAAGAGTTCACAAGGTAGTGGTGTTTGTAGAATAACGGCATAGGAAACGTGCGGGTTTCTAGGTATCACCCACTAGGTACTGGGTGCAGAATTTTATCATATCCTGTATCAGTTTACTTCTATATTAACAGAATAACAGCATCTGATGGTTGAAATACCTCAAACAGACCAGCATTGGCATCAAAGCAGCTTGCATACAGGATGCAGTCTTCTCTTTCATGGAACTGGGCAATCTTCTGCTCCAAGTGCTTATGAAGATCCTGTTTTTTTTAAAGGGGGAAATTTTTTTGTCTGGTCACAAAAGTAACAATTAGTCACATTTATTCAACTAATGACCTTTTCCTTTACCTGTGTCCCACAAATGAACCTGACTGAACTCAGTCCGGCTCCATATTTCTGAAGTGCCTCAATTCCAGCCTGGATGACCTCTGGATGACTGGACAGGCCCAAATAGTTATTGGCACAGAAGTTCAATATATCTGAAATATATTATAGACATAAGCAAAAACATGACATATGATGGATCAACTGAAGACTTGTTCTCCAATAAATAAACAATTTTTACATACTAGCTATACACTCAAAAAAAATGATTTAAGGCCCTCATAAACTATGAACAAGCATTTTACATAAAACCTTTTTAATTGTCTAAAAATTATACTTTATTTATTTAAATTACTTAGAACCAACACAATTTTGATTAATATAATACAAATTAAAAACAACCTGCATAAAACCTATTAGGCTTTTCCACTAAATCCAATAGGAGACAGTGCGCATGTGCACTGTATCTGGAAACGTGCCCAAAACAAGCAGCTTGAATCACTCTGTATCGCATGTGGTAGATATGAAACAGGTAAGCTTTTTATATTTTATCTTCTTTCATCCTTTGTTATATATTTTATCTGGAGAGTACAGTTAATGTGTTACAGATTTTTTGTGATTAATTTTAAAGCTGTTTTATACTTGTATACTAGCAAACTAACTAGCGATCTTACAAAGGTAGACTATATTGGGTTTTTTTGTAAAACATAGTATGTAGTGTTAAGAAGTGTTAGCTGTGTATTCAAATGTGTGCTATGTAGCCTTTGGTAAAATTACACTAAACTAAGACAGGCTTTGTCAGTTATTACTAACTTGTTCTAATATTGACTGTTTTAGGGTGTTTTCTGAAATTTGAAGATATTTATTCATGAAGGTGGGGCAACCTCTTAGTTACAGTAAGTATTGGTAATGGTATTTTGCAAATATAATTCTCTAACACACTGATAAACACACTCCCTTTTTTCTTTTTAGATAAATGTGTGAATGTAAGGTATGTGGCACATCTGTGACCAACAGGTATGAAATATTAAAGCATTTTAAGCTAAAACATGGGCATTATGGGAACAGGTTCAGGTATCCTTGTGTATACAGTGAAGCAGTGATCAGGGAAAAATGCATCAGACTTTCTCTTACAGGCGACAGGAAGTGGTCCAGGACCCATTGGTTTTTTACCTTACAAAACCGATGACCTGCCTTGTTTACTGTGAGCGAAGTAAGTATCTGTAATATTATGGTAAACTTCATTGTCAAAGTGTCAGTTTTCTTAATTGTATTCATATTTTCTTTTTAGTAAAGTTTTCTTTATTTTTGTTCCGTTCCCTTTCTACTTTCAGGTAAATGCAGAATTCACTAGGATAACAACTTTTATCTTTTTTATCTTTAACTTTTGATAGCAAACGTTTTTAGGACAGCTAGACAAATACACCCATAACCTGATTAAACTATTCAGCAACAGAGGAGGAGCTGCTGGGAAGTTCAGGCTTATTATAGCCCCAACCGCAAAGCTATGAGCATGATGGTATGCTCTTTTGTGGCCAGTTTAATCCTAATTCGAATTTTGGATATCATTATTTTAGCTTAAAATACTTTAATATATCATACCTACTGGTCACTGATATGCCACACACTTCATACTCCCACATTCATATACCTACCATTTTTTTTAATTGCGCTCCCTACCTGAACGAGATAGTTGACAGCCTTGTCAAAGATTACCAGGTTAGTGAATATTATGTAGATGTGCTTCCCTCAGGAGCACAGATTCACACTTGAATTTTTATTTTTAATATTTTAAAATTGTATGTTTGTGGACTTTTAAAAGGAATACACAAATCAGGTTAGAAGTAGCCTGCAGACACGTTGTTGTGCAAAGAACCCATAATAACTGTAGATGGTTATCTTATACTGTAAGAGATAAACATACAGTGTTAGAGTGTAGTCATTTGTAGTTTTTGTCACCATAATGCAAGCCACAGAAGTGGGACACTGTACATGCACAATGACATTTACACAATGATTGCTTATGTAACAAAGCACACACAGCCTGAGGCACTGTCCAAAACTTAGAAATGGTATGACCTGTTGTAGGAGGGGTGTTCAAAAGTGCTATTTTACATAACTGTATGTATTGTTCACTATGTAATTTTTTTTTTTACCTATTTCTTAACCTTTTTGTCTTTTCTTACTTAATTAGGATGGTCTTTAATTACACAGTGTCACCATTTATTACATGCACGCACGCGCGCGCACGCGCACACACTTCCAACTTGGAACAGTTCTGGTTCCACTATTTAAAACAAATGATCTCAACTGAAATACCTTGTGTCACGTATAAGCATAGACAAAATGGTAGTTTTCCAGTAACGTCCACCACTCACCGCCACGACTGCCCTCCACGTTGATATGCGCTCCCTGTGCGGATGTAATGATTCTCTCCCCCTTCCAGGTTCCTGCAGCGCGGATCGCCTCCAGCTCGCCCTCCAGCACCGACCTGGCGTGCGCGACAGCGGAGTAACATCGCCTCGAAATGACACTGTGGCTCTTTAAGATGTCTCTTAGAGGAGCTTTCAGCTGACAAACAATCGCGCGCAGTGACATGGCGTTTCTGCTGTCAAAACCGACACGAGCGTGCTGTACTACTGAGCCCCAGCGTGTCAACGCCTCAGTAAGGAACGTAGCTATTGGCTGTCGCTAAATGACATCATCACTTAATTTGCATAATTGTAACTTGCATATATTTGACGCTGTAAAAGAAAGAATAATGTAGTGGGGGAGAAAAAAGTGAGTAAAAACTAAATGTATTAGAACTTCAAGTAACTCAAAGTAACTTTATGACTTTCATGCTTTTTCTAGACCAACATAAATCAGTTTTACGTAAATTACATAAACCAATTTTATCTTGTGTTGTTACATGTTATCATAGCAAATTTAACTGAAGGTAGCTACAGTAAAATGCAAAAATATAAATTCAAGTTTGACCACATCTGCGGCATTCTATATTGACTTTGTGTTTATTTTCACAAGTTTATATGAATGATTTGACTTAATGACATTAGACCACAATCTGTGACCACAGAAGCAGTTTGTTACACAAACAGTTCAGTGAAGATGTCATTTTAGTGTTGAAGTGTGGACTACTGAATTAAATCAGTGTATTAAATCAAGACCTTGTCATTTTAGTGTTGTAATGTGGACTATTAAATAAATCAGTGTATTAAATTGGAGGTGTTGGCTACTGAATAACGGCTCTGAGCAGACCCACACCCAAAGCTGTTGAAAGAAAGAGTTGCAACACTGTAATGGACACAGAATGTTGCAACTCTCTCTTTGAACGGTTCTGAGCAGACCAACACCCAGAACCGTTAATAGAGAGAGTCGCGACACTCTGTGATCTCGTGGCTCAGAGGTCCTGTGGTTCATGTAGATCCACATAGATCCAAACAAATGTGAGCACTGAATGGATTTCTCATATTTTACATATTTCTGGTATATACATATTACACCATAATGTGCATTGATTAGCATTTTTGACACACTAACAACTTGAGTATAATAATTTATTCATTGATATTATGTATTTTATATTACAGAATCTTACTGCAAAACTAGAGCTACAGCTACTAGAGCCTGTTAAAACAGCTGACAACTGTTGGCATAAAGTATTGTACAGTTGTATCATTTAAATCTGCAGGTTTTTTTAGCTTTTAAAAGGCATAGCTACCATGTGTTAAAACTAATGTCCTAAAATGGTATAAATGAGATGAATTAGATATAATATTAATAAAATAGTGTTTTATTGGCTTGATAATTAATACATTTTAATAGTCAGATGTTCTCTCCTGTATATCAATAACATGCTCTTTGAAAAAGTCATACTTGGCTGCAATGTTTTACAATTTATATTTTCTGGGGTTTTTTTCAGTATACCATGAGACAGGAAGAAAAAAACGATAAGGGTATCCCTCTAACGCAGACAAGGACCAGTTAGCTTAATAAATGAGAAACCAAATTTCTGAGAAGACACCTTTCATTGTATTGTTTGCATACAGTTGGTTAAAAGCTAAAATGTAAAGCAAATTAATATTACATTTCTAAATTTATACCAGGGTGTCTAGTGTCTCTGTTGTGTAGGCTATATCAGCATCGGCAGATATATACTAGTAATATTGGATATCGGCAGCGGCCCAGAATTCCCACAATGATGCATTATTTTCATTTTAATAAGTAATAAAAGTCTATCCTTGTGTTTTTTTGTAAGGATGTTACTTATGCCTATGGTAAATAATAGTTGTTGCAATGGGTTACCAGGGTTATTTTGCCACAATTAAACAAAAAACTGTGAATAATGATGATCAAGAATAATGTTTTGTTAACTGTCCCCATATAACATTTCATTTTCTCCATTAAAATGTATTGTGTAATATGTAATAATGTGTAACACATGTGTAATATTTATACATGTTGCATGTGGGGTTAATGTATTAAAATTTTGTAAAATGTCCAGAATTCAATGCTGAAACTATAGTGTTTGAACTATTGGTCTCCACATGGCAAGTTTTACCTCCCCATTCCTCAATTACAGTAAGAGTCTATGGAAGAGTCGCAACTCTCTTTCAATGGCTCTGGGTCTGCTCTGACTGTGACACTGAAACTGAGCGCCTGTGAGTGTTGTGGGACAGGAATCACGGCAGTAACCGCTGCTCGTTGAGGACAGTAACTGAAGAACATGTGTTTTCACTTCCGGCTCTCTAAAAGTCTAACACCAGAAAAAGTCGCTAGCTAGATTTGTCGCTAGTCGCTTTTTTCTGAAGTCATGAGAGGGGTCTGAAAAGTCGCTAAATATAGCGCCTAAGTAGCTAAGTTGGCAGCGCTGCACTGATCAAACACAGGAACTGAAGACCGCGTGGCTGAATGACGCAACAGTGGGTGTAACACAGTACACCAATCAGAGTAAGAGTGGTTGTTGCCTTCTTGTGCTACCTTCAAGTTGTCCTTCAATTCCTGTGTTTTTAAAAATGTTACTCTTCTACATTTTTTTTATAGTGCTAGTATATATTTCTAGTATAGGATCTGCTTATTTCTATTTAACCTATAAGAAAGTAAAAGTAACACTTATATTATTTATATTGATGTTGGTGGTATTGAGTTTGGCTGAGAGTTGGACAGTCACTTAAAACATTTTTAATCAATTGTTTGGTTAAATGCAATTTAATTTAATTCGACACGTTAGAAAAAAAACATGACTGCTTCTTTACTCTATCAAGCATGCATGAAACGTGACTGGAGGATCAACTGCGCATGAACGCTGCGCATTACGTCATTTACGCGGGAACTCTTGGCGCTAAGAGCTTTGTGGACTTGGTGCACGGTAACCCTGCAGTATTCTTTATAGCCGTGAATGTAGATATTTCATGGCATTGCATTTTCACCAGGAGTCTGGTGTGCTGTGTGCTGTTTTGAAACTTGATGCGGCTGAAGATGCGTCTGTGGAATGCAGTTTATTCACGGCATTTTGGATGTTACGCTTTGTATATAATTTATTTGAAAAACAGAAACAAAACGGGTGACCCAGTGATTACTTTGAAGGTAATGTTATAAGGTAATTCATTAGCTGGCATTAATAGCAGTAAGCATATCTACTACCATCTAATAGTTAGAAGCTGTGTGTGTGTGTGTGTGTGTGTGTGAGATGAGATGTCCCTGAACTGTACCTGCACAGTTTTATTTATTTATTTATTTATTTATTTACTATTGTATTTATTGCAGAACACAAAACATACAAGCTTTGCAATAACAGTCCTATACGTTAAATATACGTGATTTACGTAAAAAGAGTCAGTGGGATACAGTACTTTAAAAATACAGTCAGGTTTGCGAGCACGTTTGTTCAGGACTTTTATTACGTTGTTTAATTGTACCGCCCTCCTTCACTTATTGGCTATGATTGGAGGAGACTCGTGCGAAAAGTTCGCGCGAGAGAAAAGGAAAAAAGAGACCAGCCTCGCACGACATAACTTTTTCTCGAAGCCGATCGCGAAAAGCTCGTTATGGAGTTAGATCGCGGTGGTAAGTAGTAAAACGCAGTAATGTCTGAGTTATTAATAAGTTATCAGGTGGTTTGTTTTAACTCGAGAACTTCGCATGTCGACGCTCGCCCACAGTTTTTGACAAATGAAGTCCACCAAAATCTGGCGATCGGCTGGAAATCCCCGCTCAATGTAAACGCCATTTAAAGGATTTAAACATCCCGATTTTATCGAATACCTTCCTGATTATTGGTCACGATATTGCATATGGATAATCAGTAACGTCACATATTTATGACTGTATGCTCTCAGAAAGCCCTGTTTGTGTCGACAGCCATATGAGAAAATCACCAGCTTCGTGTTGTTATTGTTGATGATGTTATAAGGTCTTTTAAACAAGCGTATTTCTTTTGCCTTATCAACTTTAACAACACTCGAGTGTCATTTCTTAGTGATTTCTGGTATGGGTATGTCGTATGTGATATGATTTATACTTTTTATTAACCTGTGTTAATAACATGCATACATGATACAAGAAGGACGTCAGTGCTTTTAAAACAGTGCTGATCTAGCCACCTGTCCTGATTATTATTAACCTTTTATAACAGTGTGTGAAAACCCATCATTATCTAAACTATTATGTTTATACTATTATGCTCTTATTGTTATTAATTATTTGAATGGTCTTTGATTTAATCCAAAACTAACTAACCAAAAGGCAAACAGGTCAGTAAATAAGGTAGTGTGTGTGCTACACAGTTCCAGGGATCTGGGGTTGTGGGTTCGAACCTCACTCCGGTCTTTGTGTTCTCTGGGTTTGGTGTCCCCCCCCCCCCGAGTCTGTGTGGGTTTTTGCTGGTTTCCTCCCTAGGTGTGAAAAACAAACATGGTAGGTG
This sequence comes from Duopalatinus emarginatus, assembly GCA_028565595.1. Classification (NCBI taxonomy): domain Eukaryota; kingdom Metazoa; phylum Chordata; class Actinopteri; order Siluriformes; family Pimelodidae; genus Duopalatinus; species Duopalatinus emarginatus. The sequence goes on from JAOVVF010000025.1 coordinate 17,712,665, forward strand.
AATTGGATATGATAAAATGGCCCTAGGTGTAAGTGAATGGGTGTGTGTGGTGCAATGGTGTGATGGATTGGCACAGTCTTACCTCCTGCCTTGCGTCAAGTGATTCTAGGTGGGCTTGGGACAAACTATGACCCTGACAGACTAAGTGGATAAGAGAATGATGGCCTGACTGAGTAATTGAATCTAATGTGTTCAGAGTGTGTAAAGGTAATAAATAAAATGTGAAACTTGTAGCTTACTGGGTTTTCTTACTGGGTACCACACTTAATCATGTTTTACTCTAGTTTCCAGGTTCACTTGGATTCGACGCACACTAGATGCAATCCTGCAGTTTTTCATGTGTGGCTGTGAAGAGCCAGGTAAATTAACGTTTGCACAAATGGTACACATTTTGTTACAGAAATAGTATAATAGGTAATAGGAGCTAACAAATTGACAAACTTTTCAGCCTTCCATTGTGAAAACATAGAGTGCATGTGAAACCGTGTACTTCCATATTAAACAGTAAGCAAAAGCAGTATGTAAGTATGTAGTGTGTCTAAATGCGTATTGTTCAATAAACAGTAGGTATCCGGATGATGTATGCCATCGGCAGCCACATTGATGTATGCTAACGCAGCACACTGTGATCTGATAGTCTATCCCATAATTCAACTGGAGTTGTGGAGGCATTCAAAGCTGAAGGGAAAAATGGAAGAAAGCGTTAAAATAAAAATAAAAATATGATTATGTACAACTGCAAGTAACTTTAACTTTGTGGAGAACGACAAACACATTCTGTTAGATAAAAAAAAAATCAACATAACATGTCAATTATGTTGATATGTTAATATGGCTGTGTTGAATTGTTTTTAAGTAATAACTAGTTTGGGAGTTGCTAAAAATTTTATTGAAAAGTGAATGAAAAGGAAAATATTTAAGCTGCTGATAACTTTCTATTGGTGTTCTATCCAGTTAGCACTAATGAACAATCACTGGCCTTTTGCTGGGTACAACACAGGCTGATTAAACTGATTAATAATATAGGTTTACATGGGCTACATTGTTTTTCTTTAACATAGATTCAAATTGACTATCACAGATTACACAGTGCCAGTTGTTGTATCATTTAGCTCTACTTGTATATTAGGGACAGTTTATGTAATATAGCCCCATTAACAAATGAGAAATGTCTACTTAAAATATACAACTATGTAGTAATCTAGTGTTGATGTTTTCTAATCTTAGAAATGCTCCATTTTTATCTTAATAGGAGAAGAACTGGTTAATCATCCTGTGCAGGAAACAGCCCCAGAGATGCTTATAAACCCGAGTTCTGTAAGAACCTGGTATTAAAGATGATGAACCGCCCTGCTGAACACCAGTCAACCACTGCGCAAAGGGGAAGGAGTTAAAAGACAACCTTTTTGCAAGGCAGAGCACATCTAAGTCATCCTACCACTGTCCCTAGTTTGGATTTTTCACAGAATGTTCTTTATAATATCTCCATAGCCTGTTCCTACCCATCAGGCATCTCTCTGCTATCACAGGACAGTTCACCAATCAGGATAAAGACTATCATGTACTGCCTCTGAGAAACATGATCTTTTTGAACTGCCTGCTCGTGCAATACTCAGAGGAAAGTGCCCACTTGAACTTGCATGAGCTCATAAAAGCCCATGATTAGCTAGTATTGCTGTGATTGATATTTACATTTACATTTACGGCATTTGGCAGACACTCTTATCCAGAGTGACTTACAAGGTTACTGGTACTACAGGTAGGCCAATGTAGTGTTAGGAGTCTTGCCCAAGGACCCTTATTGGTGTAG
>JAOVVF010000025.1:17720945-17742045 GCA_028565595.1 Duopalatinus emarginatus
AGACATTTTCATACAAATCTGAATTATTACATTTAATGTCAACAACAAACAGATGCTTACTGTATACAACCAATTTTTAATGCAGCATGTTTATGTATGGTATCCATATGTTGCCTCCAAGTAGACACGATTTCAGTCATGTTCATCCACAGGAAGTCTAAATCCTAAGATGACCTCACTAAAGTTTTCAGTAAATTTGAGCATTTTATTTTTTGACCACTCCATTGGAACCTTTGATTTAAAACTTTGGACAGCAGCTTGTAAAAAGTGTAAAGGGTCAGAATTTAATTCCAATAGTCCATACGGAAAACCCTCGGTGGAAACAGGATAGCCCCCCACTGCTTTAGCACCTGGTGCTGGAGCTCCTGCCAGTCCTGCTGGCTTCACTTTTGGCCACTAGCAACCGGAGAGAATCTCCTGATGTCCGGATGATCTCCCTACCACTAGGACAGAAAAGAGATATGCAGAGGATGAGTGTGTTAACTAAGCCACGGGAGTGTGTTAACTAGGCCACAGGAACGTTTTTTTTATTAAATGTTAAAACTCAGGCTAAAACATCTGGCTTTAATTTTTTTTTATTGAACTGTAATTTGACAAGGATGAATGACAGAAGTAATGTATTTTGTAAATAGCCAGTAAAGTAAGTAAATAAGTTTTCAGGCTTTATTTATTGCCAAAATAAATAAACTTTCTATAGTAATTTTATCTTTTTTAAACGTGTACGCAATTATAAATTTTACAACGATACAACAAGCACATAGTGAATTGCACTATGGAATTACATCATGTATGCATGAATAATATTTGTGCACCTTTTTTCTTTATTGATTTAGTATTTGGACAGCAACACAGTTTCTTAATTTTGTGTCTATACACCATCACAATAGATCACAAATTAAACAATCAAAACTTTGTGTTTTCCGTCTATTACATGATGCCTTATTTATCCAGGTTCTGAACAGATCATATGCAAGTTTCGTCCTAATTGAACATGCCAGTGCAACAATGAGACAAGATTGCTGCAAAAATCATGTTTTGTAACGATGTTTCCAAAAATCAGTGTTGGCTGAGTAAGTAAGTATGAGTGTATACTCACACGTGATAGTCCATGCCTACAAGACTGACTCCATTCACAGCCAGAATACGATCACCAAGCCTGAGCTTTTGACACTGAGCAGCTGGTGAACCTGGAACCACCGACTTTATGTAGATCCCATTTATCCCCAGTGGACATTTCTAGAGTTAGACAACATAACACAAGCCACAACTAATTAAACAAAAGCCATCAGCAGGTCACAGCATTGTCTCCATTACAATACAATGACTAGATATTCTGGGAAAAGCAGGGGACCACCTCATAATCTCAATGGGGCCAACATTTGTCATTTCAAAAGATTCTTGGCAAAGCCCAAGCATAGCTATTTACCCCCTATTGAGCAGTTTCCTCTAACGCCTGACCCCCACCACACACCTCTATGCCTCTTCATGAGCAATCTCAACCATAGTGGGTACACAGAGGACCACGTATAGTGGCCTCATGCAGCTAACAATTTATAATAGGCACATTAGCTGCTGAACAGCCAGCCATTAAAATTAATGCCAGTTCTGTAAAGAGTTCAAAAGGTTCAAGGATATTTAATGTTTTGTGTTTAAGTGAGTTGACCCATGTCAGATTATTTATTCTTTACTGAAGCAAATATAGGAATCTGAAACAGTCAAAGTGTCACAAAGTTTGCTCACATGAATATAATAAGATTATAGGATAACAAGGCTTCAGGGTTCCTCAAGGTATTAGCCTATTAAAAGAAACCTATGACAGTATATTACAAAGATGTATAGGGAATCAATGGAAATCAATATAGGGGAATCAAGGACATGCAATGCGATTTAAGTACTGTATTTAGAGACCCAGCATTCGCTCTTCTCAGTAATCCAGTGCATTCTATTTAAAGTGTAAACAATGACTAACAGGCTAACATGCAGGAGACCATCTTTAGTGCAGGAATATTTATATAATGTGTATTTGGGGAAATCACATACAATTGCCACTCGTCTTCATTTGAACATTTCCAACTATTTAAAAATATTTTAAAAATTAGTGACTGTGGGTAACTCTGGGTCTAGCCTGTATTGTAAAAATTTTCAGTTCCTGACCATTTCAAGATATTTTTTCCTATTTATTTATCTGTAGCAAATTTTGAGCATGTATCAGAATGGCATGTCCTGTATTATAGCCTCATTTACTGTCCTTGGTGTTTCCTTGCTCCACTTCTTAATAAAACATTAAGATGCCAACATCACATCCATCTAATGACACACAAAAAAAAACAACTGGGCAGCCAAATATCCATTTACTATGAATCACTTAATAGCAGATGACTGTGTACAAAAAGCTGCAATTCTTAAACCATTCCCTGGCAGTCAATCTATCCACTTAATGTTTGTTCTAAAATTAAATGTAAAATACAGAGCCAAAATGACATCAAAAGTGTCGTGCTGGAGATGTCATAAAAGTGATTAGCAAGTAAAAGATGGGGTTTCATAAAAACAAACAAACAAACAAATTTTCTCACCAGTCCATCCACCAGCGCCAGGCCTAGGCCATGAGGTCCCCTTGACACTTCTACTGTGAATACCTCATCTTGTTCGTCCTCATCTTCTTCTATTTCCTTCATCCCATCTGCATTTCCTCTATGACCATTCTCTAAACAGTAACATAAAATAACAATCACTCTGTTAAAGTTCTTTCATGTGGTTTGGAGCTTTAAGTGGCAATGCACAGGCTGTAAATATAAATGTCTGTATAGGTGCTGGTCAGAAAATTAGAACATCAAGAAAAAGTTACAAAATGCTAGCCAAATGAAAAGTATGAACATGAAAAGTATGAGCATGTACAGCACTCAATACTTAGTTGGGGCTCCTTTTACCTGAATTACTGCAGAAATGCAGCATGGCATGTTATGAGAGCCCAGGTTGGTCTGATAGTGGCCTTAAGCTCTTCTGCATTGTTGGGTCTGGAGCATCACATCTTCCTCTTTACAATACCCCTTAGATTTTCTATGGTGTTAAGGTCAGGCAAGTTTGCTGGCCAATTATAAACAGGGATACCATGGTCCTTAAACCAGGTACTGGTAGCTTTGGCACTGTGTGCAGGTGCCAAGTCCTGTTGGAAAATGAAATCTGAATCTCCATAAAGTTGGTCAGCAGCAGGAAACATGGAGTGCTCTAAAACTTCCTGGTAGATGGCTGCGTTGACCTCAGACCTCAGAAAACACAGTGAACCAACAGCAGCGGATGACATTAAACTATTAATGTGCTTGGACACAGAGCTCTGTGAACAGCCAGACACTTTAGCAATGACATTTTGTGTCTTGCCCTGCTTGTGCAAGGTGCCAGTGGTCATCTTTTGGACAACTGTTAAGTCAGTAGTCTTCCCCATGATTGTGTAGCCTACAGAACTAGGCTGAGAGACCATTTAAAGGCCTTTGCAGGTGTTTTGAGTTAATTAGCTGATTAGATTGTGGCACCAGGTGTCTTCAATATTGAACCTTTTCCCAATATTCTAATTTTCTGAGATACTAAATTTGGGGGTTTCATTAGTTGTCAGTTATAATCATCAAATTAAAAAAAATAAACACTTAGAATATCATAAAAAAAAGTTTATTTCTTTCAGTAATTCCATTCAAAAAGTGAAAATTGTATATTATACTCATTCATTATACACATACTGATATATTTTAATTTTAGGACCAGCACCTTTATGTACATCTTTTAATTTCTGTAAAGAGACTGAGCTAAAAAGTCTGTTTATGGTTGACACACATTAATAAAGAAATCTGTTACTTTTCTGCATTTTCAGGGAAATGTTTACATGTTAAAATTGGTTCAAGTAACATTTCTATAACCCTCCAGCTTTCTAACCATGTGTCACATTGCTGTAATGGACTAGACAAGCAAGAGCATTAGAGGATGAAGTGGATCTTCCCCTGGTTGCTTTGCTGTGCTTCTGATGTGCCTCTCAAATCACAACAGCAGCAACAGTAACACCCCCACCTCCTAAAACTGTTCACACCCTGGACCAGGACGCAGAACAATGGCTGTCCCGATTAAGATTCCACCCAGCAACTCGACTGTAAATTCCCATGACGCTTCATCCACTGCTCTTTTCTCTCCTGACATCAACACCTCTCTATTGATCTTTAATCCATATTATAAGATTAACACCACTACCAAAATAACTTTAGTATGTTAGCAAGAAAATGTACTGGTGTTAAACAGGCACCTTTGGTCAGTATGAGGAATCCATAAACAGCAGGCAATAGAGGATGAAAATAGTAGCTGTGCCATGTTTATTTGATGTGAATAATAAAATAATAAAGGGAATTAGTACTGATCAAGTAAGATTAATTTGAACAATTATTCTTTGTGAAAGATGCATACTTTCTCCATGCCCATGAGCATGCATTAAAGATTAATCCCTGTTAGTAATCCCATGTGTGTTGTGAAAAAAGCCTATTATATTCTTTTCATGAGCTGCTGAACCATTTAGCCTAAGCTCCACTAAAGTGTCAATCATCTAGAAAGAAACTATTCTGTATAATCTATCTATACCCACCCTAAAAAAATAATTACAAAAACAGCTGTACTAGTTGTACATATATTTATTCCAAACACCATGGATAAGAAAGGCCTGTTCCTTAAATTCATGTGCACACTGTTAATCCTTCTTTAAAGTGACAAAAAAAAGTGAATCATAGAGGTGGAGGAGCTCAACTAAGCTAATTGGACTCGTTCCTCACGTTCCTTTTAATAATAACACCAATCAGAGCCAGAGCACACAATACCTCACGTTCACATCCATTCCCTACATCACTGCATGACCTCACCAATCTGGCTGGCAAAAACAAAAGACCTGAGGAGGAGACGGCCCATCCTTTGTACTTAAGGAACACCCCACAGAGAGCATTCTCATGACAGCAACATTGAAGAGAGCTAAAAGGAACGTTTGATATACGCTTCTTCAGGTTATTTATAATCATCATTCACTCAGCAGAGGCCTGATGTCAAATACTTGCTCAATTTTTTTTGTTACAGTAATCTTACCCTCCAACTGTATGGATTAAAGAATTTGCTGTAACTAGTCTTTTAATGCACAGGATTTTATGAAGATAAGTGGAATATGTTGTGTACAGTTACTGTGTATAAAGCCCATTAGATAACCAGTTACCTTTAGTGTACTGTGTTTCCTTTACTTGTAAACTAGCCTCAATTTCAGAGAGCTCCAAGCCTTGAGGTGTGTTAGGTGGAGTTAGAAGGCAGGATGGGTCCAAGGGTAGGCTCTTGTGGGAGCGCAGGGCAGTTTCCCCAGGCAGGCTGTTCTGAAGCTCCAGGCTCTTCAGCTTCTGAGACAAGAGTGCTTCATAGGAACCTAGAGAATTGTGGAAGCCTCTGTGCTGCTGAGGTGAGGCACACAAGCCCTGCTGTTGCTCTGCCAAATTACCACATGAAATGGTTGGACTGGTGGCTCTGGTGGACTGCAGGTCTGAGTGTGATGGCAAAGGCACTCTTTGTGTAAGTTCCATGAGGTCAGTGCTGTTGTCCTAAGTGTAACAAATAAGATGATCACATCTACTACAGTAAAAAATACAGCCTAAGCCAAAAATAAAGGCCAGAGAAATCCAGAGGAATGTGAATGAAAAGGTACCTGCAGTGGTTGTTGTCCATTCTGTATCTGGTTGATAGGGAGGCTGTATATGTATTTCTGCAGGTTCTCAAGGTGAGACAAGAAAGCAGGGTCTGTGATGGGCTTCCCCAGTTCCAAGTGAAAGGTGTTGTTGGGCAGAATAAGTGGAGGATGACTGTCAAAGCACTCTAGAATTTCAGCTAGAAAAGAGAATTATAAGCAAGTAAAGACTAGAGCTAGTACTAGTTAATATTATATATTTATTAAGAATTGTTGTAAGATAAAACAAAATACTATGTACAAGCTTTATGTAAAATTATAGGCAGGTGTTACTCTATAAGCCAAACTCTTACACAAGGTACATGGATTGCAACCATGGAAAATCTTGCGGTTTCTTTAACAAGATACCAACATTCAAAAATAACACAAATTAAAGACTAGCTGTGAGAGATGCCCTAGTACATCAGAGTGCTTAGCAAGCCACCCCTAGAGGACAATTACAGACTTGGAGTAAACTTGTCAGTCAGTCAATGGGAAGAACAATCACATGGCAGAAAGTTTGAGGGAGCAAAGCACATGGGAAATAGGATCCTGTTTGTTGGCATGCTCATTCATCTTCTTCATTGTAGATCACATTGGTGTGTGTGTGTGTGTGTGTGTTTTGCTGGACTCACTGGATTGGAGGGCAGATTCCAATTCCTCTGAGGATGGAGTCCAGCAGGGACTGGACCTGTTGGAGTTGTACTCTCTCAGCATATGGTGAAGTTGTGCTGGCTTGAGGTGAGGGAATTCGGCTCTAAGAGACAGCCAGGAGGTCTATATAGAATAAAATAAAACAAATAAATAAATAAATAAATAAAATTTGACACACTGTCTAGTAGTTTAAGCAACACAAGATTTCAATCCTTGTGTGCTCTTTGATACCTTTTGTTTATTCAAAGAACATAGAGAAAGCACTATCCTCTCCTTTTTATACAATAGGCCTTAATGCTTATGCATGTAATGCCAAATATAACTAATACTTTCCTTTGCTTATATACGGCTCACTTTCACAAAATTGAAGTCAAAGTGCTTTAGGGAGCTTTAGGGAGTGTTCAGAGTCTGTGCTGAATATAAACAGACAGGATGATGACTGGGGCACTTCGGAAAAGCAGAACAACTCTGGGAGGATAGGTTGCCTCAACATGCCAACTCATCAGAGGTCTCCTGAGAAAAGCTTCCTTTCACTCACCCCAGTCAGCACACAGAGGAGGGGAGGCTATTGTCAAGGAGCTTTAATCACATGTTCAAATCTTCTAAATGTCGGTTTGTCTACACGAGTACCTACTTTTTCAGCGGTACGTATATGGCAAATTCTTATACCTGACAACAGTCAGCAACTTATGCAAAGTTGGTGTTTCTCCTTGCCTGATTTGCTACACTTTCTAAAACCTAAACAAGACATTTCAGTAAACCGTTAGTAATACCTAAAGTAGCACCAGCAAATCACTGCTAATGCCAAAATTAGCAACATATGTGTAAGGCAGGTTTAGAAATAGCAGATGAGAAAGAGTGAAGCGCAAGTGGTTAAGCACATTGCTGGATTACACACAAACCACAAAATGCCCATGATGCATGGGTGGAACACTTAAAACCAGCCTCTTAGCAACTGGGCCTCTCAACAGTTTTTTTTTTCCTGAGCTCAGCAAGTCAGCTTCTGCTGATATCAACTTATAAACTTGGTCTTGTAACAACAGGTTACGTTAGGTGCTAAATCAGACTAAATGAGACTTAGATCAGCATAACAATTGTCATAAATTTAAGATTTTTTTTTAAGACATTTTACCCATATTCATGTCCTAAGACTGAAAAACAAAACCTAATGAGCAAAAGTATATGGGGTCAGTTAGTCATTCACCTTTCACATGTGGTACATATGAGTCAAGGTCAATCACACTATGAGCTCATTTATAGCCTCTCCCTGGCACCACTCTGACCTCACTTCCTCAGAGAAAATAAAGCCATTTGACAACCCCTGTAAATCTGTTACTGACGGATGTGTCCTGGTGAAACCTTGTAACTTTTGTGTGGCCCTATTAACATGATCACTTCCTATAGTTGTGTGAACCTGGAAAGGAAAACTTCTTATACACAAACACTGGATAAGTAAATACACATACACTGGATTGCAGAGGAAAGAAGGACAAATTACTGTGACAAGTCATTGATTCCACTATATTTTATTCAGGTGTTGAGCTCAGAGGGTGGTTCCACCCCCTCAGTGTTCTTTCCCATCTGTTTTGACAACAGAGGAACTGATAAATTAGCTGCATGAGCAATATTTCATTACATCACCCACAAGTCTTGATGGGGAACTACACAAACAACATGCCGCAGCACGCCTTCTAAAATATCAGCCAGATGACGTCAATATAAATAATTTTCTTTTGTCTTAGCTTTGGCACTTTCAGTGTCATATAAGTAGTGTACAGAGACTGTCCTAGTCATAAGGAAATAAATATGCATTAACTTTGCACCATTATGTCATATTATAATAAACCTGGCACATTAAGCAAGTCCCTTTGTTGATACTAAATGGTCAGTGAAGCATGGAGCCATCTTTTGTATATGCAAGACACTATGAGGGCTTGAAGTGTTTATAAAATGTAATTCTGCCTGGGTTTCTACATGATGAACAACAAACAATCAGACAGTCATTTTTCCCTCAAATACCTTACAAATTAAAATAGCATGAATTAGTGTAGTTATAGATCATTTAGGTGAAACAGCAATATTATTCATGCGCACAGGTCTTACTTGTAGCAAATGTTCCTTCGGGGTTGCCAGTAGGTTAACTGCTGAGGAGAGTTTCTGGAAAAACTCTGCTGCCAGGTCACCCAAACCAATACTGTGGGTCCAGTCCATCAACAAATCTAGGTTGGCTCGGATCTGTACTCCTCTGGACCACTGGTAGAACCCACCTCCTGAACCTTTAAAATGAACCAACTTCACATCACTATAATCACTATTCACTTGGACACCAGTCATTTGGTCACATCTATTCATTGACGGTTACTTCATTCACTTACCACATATTTGAGCTGTCATCATTTTACTTAGTCATTAAATAATTTCTAATCACTTTACTTATTGCTTGATGAATTATTGCTTTTTCTATTTGTAAGATTTTATTTACTTGCCTAATATCTGATAATAGGTGCCCTGTTGTACAGGTAAATTGTCTGCGCTTTCTGCTGTCCATAACATAATATTGTGCTTTGGACATCACTCACCCCTCTCCATAAGGATGTTGAAGAGTGAGGCATTGGTGAAGAAAAAGAGATAGGCCAGGAGCTGTGAGGATATCTCTGAGTGCACTTCGAAGGTGTTGAGCAGTTGTAATGCCTCCTTTAGGACATCCAAGACATTGCTGACACCCATAGGTATGCTCAGCTGTCCATTCTCAGAGAAAGGGTTACTGTCTAGCAATCCTGGAAGCACTGAGTACAACCTCTATAAAAATACAAGAAGAGAACAAATGTTACAGTTTTTTAATGTATAACATCTGGTAAAAAGAATAAGACAAACACAGTTCACAAACATTTATTTTTCAATTAAGTGCTGGCAGAACAGAGTTTTTAGCCAATGTTTGAAGACAGAAAGTGACTCTGCTGTACGGAGAGTAGGTAGTTTATTCCACCACCTAGGTGCCACAACAGAGAACACACAACTGAGAATGTAAAGTAAGTAACAGGTTTACTTCAGACTACTACAAACCATTGACACAGGAGACGTCTCCCAAAACTACAAAATGAATTAATCAGATCACAGTGTGAAGCATCTGCCCTAAAAGGCTTGGTTACTATGAAATGATAATGTATTTGAATAAGTCCATCAGCATAAACATTTGATTTGCTGTGCAAATGACACTAATGTGATAACTGCTTAAAAATTCAACAGTTCAGTGGTATAAAAATGATTATAAACTGTGAACTGATGTCTTGCTCATTTGTATAAATATCAAATTGTAAATGTAACAATCAAAAAACTAAATTATAACTTTAATAAAAACCGAAGATACCAGGCATCAAATAGCTCTATATCAGTATTCTTAGTGGTGCACTGACAATCTAGTCCAGGCATTGTATGTTCTGAGCCCACAGGAAACACGGCACAAGCAGACTTCCTGTCAGCATACAGAGTGGGGGCAGCTCTGGGAAATGTCTCAGCCATGACAGACCATTGTTACCACTACACTAAAAGTCTTGGGAGTTGACAAGATAAGATGGTACTCCCAGCCTCTTGTACATACCCCACTTATCCAATAACTAGCTTTGCAGATAAACAGTCATGATAGCAAATAAAGACTGCAAAAATAATGGCAGAGTAGATAAACACTGTTAACGTTTTTATGCAGCAGCAAAAGTGATAGAAACTATGCAGAGTTGATATGGTTCCTGTGGGAGGAAAATCTCACAGTATACAGGAAACATGGAGGGAAGTTCTGTGTTTAAACACAGGAATATAGCACATTGTGGCTTGCCTTGGCTTATAATAAGACCCATGGGTAAACGTCTGTTACTAAACCTTCTTGTTTATCACATTTACTTTAATAGTCATAGGTTCATTTTTTAAGCACCCTCTTCTGACCTACTATAAGGTAGAGAACACTGAAGTTGGAGAGGGTAAATAACCTTTCCAGTGACAGTAACACTTTAAACAGGACACTGTTTACAGTATCCTAATAATATATTTTACAGCATGCTCCATATAAACCAGACAGCCTCTTTAAATGACACTGCAGGTGTAAGAGTTTACTCTGGAAAAATGATCTCATCATTTTACCTTCACCGACAAATTTATTTATCTTTGTCCAAGAGCACTACATCACCATATCTTAGTCAGACTTGTAAAGGAAGACAAGCTCCTGGAACAATATGGTGACTCCTGAAATGCTTTAATGAGACAACACAATCACTCCACATTCCTCCTGCCCTTTCAAGGCCTCATTCAGCAGAATGCCAGTACTTACATTTTAGTAGAAATCAAAAGAGTACTGCAAATTTCAGTTAACAGGCCAATATATTATTTATTTATTATATATGTATTGTGATATGTATGCTTCCTTAACCTGTGTTACTGGTTTTATCACCAAGCTGGATATCTCTGACTCAACAGTGGTTAGCATTATGACATCCTGGCAGCTGGTTTCTGACCTCACCCGAGTTTTACTCGAGTTGTGTATTGTGATGTGTGAGTCACCACACATCAACACCATATGAAAGCAGAAGCCATAGTTCTGTGTTTCATCTGTTAAAATATTGTCGCAGTGAGGAGACCATTAACCACAAAGCACTCTCAAATCTTCTCTGATTGTAAGTGTCTCAAGCTTGCTGTTCTGGTTGATTAGTGATGACTGCAGCTCTCTTCCTGGGCAGGAAACAGACCATGAGCTTGGAGCACCCTTTGTCTTTACGTTCACAGGCCACAGCTGCTTCCCCATTAATGAAAAGCAGGCGTGTGATGAGCCACTATGTCCTTCCTGTTCACTCTCACCATGATTACGTGCCTCACAACTTTGGAGACAACAGGCAGTATGGAAGAATCTTTGCAACCACACTTGTACTAGAGTGTGTCTGGCAGTAACTAAAAGCTTCTCCACAAAGCCACTGTTCAAGTTGGGTATTTGTGTGTCAGCACAGGCAGACCAACTTAGTATTCAGACTCTATTGTGTGGCCAGTGTTTCTCACAGCACTGCAGGTGTGGCCATGAGTAAGGTACATCATAAAGCTGGTGTTTGTGGTGCTTAGTTTTTAGCTGGAGCATAAAGTAACCTAATTTCTGTGTAAACAGATCAAGTAACAAGGGGAAACACAAACTTGAAAATAGTTTTTGTAACATTGCACAGTGAATTCCAACTTTAAAAGGTGAAGACAACATGCACTTGTTTTTAACTCTAAGCAAAGACTCTCTCTCTCAACACACACCAATTTGAATAATCTCATGTTATCTAATTTGGCTGTATGGGACTTGAAATAAATTGGGACGGTAAAATGACAAATGGTCTGTATAAGTATGTACGTGCTAAGTATGCAAGTGTTTGTGTATATAAGTGTATACTTACTCTTGTAAGATAATAGACAGTCTGCTGGAAAGTGAACATGATGACTTCCTCTAGGACAGTCATGGCCTCCTCACTGGCAGTACGTGTAGACAAGATCTGAGAATTTAACAATTCTGTGAAGAACAACAGGCATATCATTAGTCTCATGTAGAAAATCCCTACAGATTCAGATAAAAAATAACAAACAAAAAACCCCACTATTTCAGTAGCAGATGTGAAGCAATTTAAGAACACAAGTGCAGCAGTATGTTCCCAGTATAGCAAATGTAAACTGAAACCCAGCAATTTCATTTAAAGTGTCAATGATAGATAGTGGTGATTTTATTGCCATTTTATGCATGTGACAGTGGTGTAATTCCCCAGTCATGCTGGTTTATTATGCTTTAGTCACGCTGGTACATTTAGTATCAAAATAGCAGGTGTCATACTCATTTCTGTATTTCTTTGATCAAACAGCCAACCAGCTGTTGTTGTCCTTACACTTCATATTTATAAAGAGCTGCCAAGAAAAATCTAACACTCCTAGCAAAGTAAAAAATTTTTAAAGCTACAGAGGAAAAGGCATACGATAGTATGGCTTCCACCAGACTGTTATCAGGATAACAAAGATAGAATCCTGGCAACCAAATTTCACATCCATGGCAATAAATAAAAAATAAAATGTATTGCTGTAAGGAGTTAAAAATGAACACTTCTGAGGCATGCAGCTATTTCGGATTTAGGAAAACAAAAATATAAGTTTACGAGGATTAATTGATTTAAAATTTGGTTAATTTGGATTAATCAATTCCATTATTTTAGGATTTACAAACCAAAAAATAGACACTTTGTAGCAGCATCTAAGAGACTTGAGAGAAAATGTACCTTTGTCCTGCTCTACATCCAGCTGTGTCCATGGCAGGAGCAGGGGCACCTCGTGCTGAATGAAATGCAACAGTTCAATGGAGTTAGCCATCCATAGCACAAGGGGCTGCAAGCCTGCAATCAGCTCAGCCATGCTCTGCGGACAAACTGTCTCTGACTCTGGCTGTCCGTCTCCAGCTCCACTACAGCACAGAGGGGGAAACTCAATATATCACACATAAAACTCTATATGTTAGGATAGAGGGTATAGTAAAAAAAAAAAAAAAAGCTCTCACTTGTCTGGCTGAAGCACTGCAAGCTCTTTTGTCCTTTCCTGTGAGGGAGAAGGAAAGCAAAACTTCACTCCAGTTCTCTTGCTGTGTGGCAAATACTTTATTCAACTCGTAACCAATGAAGTACTGTTAGTGCTTTTTCATGAGCCAAGAATTTACAATACAAATCAGTGCCAGCCACAAGATTTTGTGATTTTTTCCTGTACTCTCTAAATTTTCACTCACCCACATGGAAAGCTGGAGCTGGTTTGCAATTTTCAGCAACAGTTTGCGTAGGTTTGTCAGCTCCCAGCTAGCAGCTGAGTGCTGAATGCACAAACAAAGTAGGAAGGCGGGAATTAGTTTGGGCTCAGGTCCTCTAGAGTCCACTATGGTGAGGATCTTCTCCAGCACCTGGTCCTCCTGATGCAGATTGTAGGTAAGAGAAAGCACCCTCTCCTCCGGGTCCTTCCAGCAGGCTGAGACCCTCCTGCTGGTCCTGTGCCTTCTGACAGGGGAACCACAGGGATTAGAGAGGGAGGATGAAGCTGGGGGAGAAAGACTAGCCATCCAGGTAGGTCTGTTCTGGATGCCAGGTGCTGTGGGGTCCTTAAACATGAATAGGTAATGCTGGCCCAAACCTATTAGGTCACCTGGAATTAGTTCAACTTCGCCCTCTAACTGCACACCATTATGGGTTACAGAAGCTCCATGGAAAGCCTTTAGTAGGGTTAGAGTTCTGCTACCCTCAGCTTTGGTTGTAGGAACATCCAGGTGCTGCACACAGCAGTGTTGGGGAAGCACATCAGGGGCATACAGCACTACATCCACCTTCAGCTGCTCTCCATCCTCACCATGCCCTGGACAGCAGCCAAACACGCAGTCTTTCCCACTCATTAGGTAGATTACAAAATCCTGGGGAGAACAAGATGCACCTTTATATAAAATGACTTTCAGTGGCTTACAATGAGATCCTTATGATTAAACATGTATAAATTGCATTCGACTACATCTTTACAACCAACATCAACCTTTATTAACCAACATGGATGATGTAATTAAATACCCATTGTCTGTGGACTTAGCACTGGTTTAAGACTTTATAAACAACTTTTTCAAAAGTTGAATTGCTGTATAGATGCACATTGCTAATTTGTCTCCATAACAGACAGTTAAATCGGCTAAGAGCAGTTTGTTCCCAGTTTAGCTTAACATTATGTTTACATCTGTACTATTAATGCATGCCACACATATGCAGTGCAGTGTACTGAGTTATAGCATTAGCTAATGTGGGGTAAGTTGTATAGCTCTCTGTGTTCTGCAGGATTACATTCAGCAATTTTT
Source organism: Duopalatinus emarginatus (assembly GCA_028565595.1). Lineage (NCBI taxonomy): Eukaryota > Metazoa > Chordata > Actinopteri > Siluriformes > Pimelodidae > Duopalatinus > Duopalatinus emarginatus. The sequence continues at coordinate 17,735,192 of JAOVVF010000025.1, forward strand.
ACTTTGTTTTTTTCTCATGCAAGTATGTGAGTACTGTGTGTGCGTGTGTGTGAGAGAGAGAGAAAGAAAGAGAGAGAGAGAGAGTGAGAGAGAGAGAGAGCGAGCGAGAGTGAGTGAGAGAGTGAGTGAGAGTGAGAGAGAGAGAGACACCACTAAAGAACTCTAGGTTAGGTGAAGTATCATTTTCTAGCTTTAAACAGCAATCATAGGATACAGCCATAGTCCTTAGATGTCAGTGTGCGGTTACACACAGATTTTCTGTCATGGCCTATGGACCCCCTGAAGTAGCCAATGGTTACCCTGTGTTCTGTCACTGTTTTCTCAACATGTATGTAGTGCCACAAAACGGTTCATTTTCCTTACAAATAGAGGTAATCAAGACCGGACATACCTTAAACTGACACAAGTAAATAGCAATGCTTCCTCAATATAACTTATTAGTATATTGTAACTTACATTATTTGTACTTTATACTATTTAAACATCTTGGCACAGATACTCTCACGTGGCTTAAGGAGTACTATACTAATATAAGATTTGTTTTGCTTTAGCTGACCTTGGATTAAGTACACAAGGTAGAGCAGCACTACCTGCAACAAAATTACAGGTAGGAGTGTTGGCCTCATCCTTCTGGAATGTTAACTCTTGTTTACAGTAAGATCAGCCACACACACACACACACACACACACACCAACACACACACACATAACAAATTGAATTCAGCAAGGTCAAACAAACATACTATGGCAGGCATAAATACATCACCCATGAGTGCTGCGTTAAAGAGTAACGCTGGCCAGGGTTTGTTTCCCATTGCAACATGCACTCATATCAACCCGCACAAGCACACCCACACACTGCTTTGCACACTCAGCAGCATTCACAATGAAGAACAAACAGTTCACTGACAATTTCCTTCTCCTGGACAAATTAATAGCATCCACAAAGGTGCCCAAGATTAAAATATGAAGCCAAGCCTACTTTTCAGTGTTTAAGCAACAAAGAGGAAGTAATGGAGTGGTGTATATTGGCTTGTGGTGGGAAAATGTGTTTGTGCAGGTGCGTTATTATTCATTCTTTGGGAAACCTGTAATCTGTTAGATCTTGGCTTGAGATCCAACATGTAGAGAACATTCCCGTTATGAGTTCTGCCAGAAGTCAGCTTGGCTTGTGTGCAAACTGATATTATGGCAGGGGCTATTGTGTCTCAAGCTGAGCTTCCCACCCCTGAGTGATAGGTGAAACCCAGGAGGCCTAAAAATCACCTTTGTTCCTTACATATGCCTGTTTGCCTCAGGTCAAAGGTAATGTTGCTTCAATTTCTTTAGATAAAGATAACGTATAGGATAAATCTGCAAGGTGCCAGTCACATACCATTATGTGTGAAGTACACATTTTGTCAGTGAAATAAATTTTGCACTAAACTCATAATTACATTTCAAAATATATATATTTTTAATTCTAAAGGTTAATTTGTAAGTCATTCAGGACAGATTTTTATATCATAGAAATATGATAAAGGAAGCTTACTTGTCTGTGGCTGTAGCCTTGAAGGAGAAGAAAATAGGGAAAATCAAAGGGAGGGTGGATGGAGTACTGTGTGGTGTTGTCATCACTGCTCTCTGTCTCTTCCTTCTCTGTGACGAGGCATTGTCCCTCCAAGTCAGCTTCAGCCTCTGGATTTTCCGGCAGAGTGACACCTTTATTAGGCCTGCAGGCCTCCTTACCCATGGCAGAAAGGTCCATGTCACTCAGGCTCCTCCAGATACCGACACTGTCCATATCCCCACTGCTTCCATCCACAAAGAGTGACGTGACCCTTGATTGGACTTTCTGTAGCTTCCGCACTTGGGCATTAAGGCCTGGAAATAAACATAGCAGAAAGACAAAAGAAGATTAGTTCTGTGGTAGTGGCAAAGTAACTAACGCTCTGAAGAAAATCATTAATGCTAAAATTCATGGAATTATTTTAGATAAATGAAAAGTTTTGGGTAGAAGCTGATGGAATATGATCAGATTAACTCCCAACAATAATGCCAACATGAGTAAGAGAAGTGCAGGAAATCCATAAAAGATATGTTCACTTCCACCTAATACAAATCATGTGTGAATGGGACTGACCAAACACAAACAAACTTCAGCTTAACCCTGGGTCCATTAAGCACCATGGAATGTTCAGAGGCCATGGTTTCACACCGAGGGCGTTATCAGCTGTGGAAGTGGGCGTCTGTCCACATTGTTATGCACAGAGCCAGTGGTGACAGGCTCTGTCTCCCTGGCCCCTGCTCCACCAGGGACGCTAGAGAAAACCCCAAGTATCCCTGTGCCAAAGACAACAGGGACAAACATTCTCCAGAGTACAGGAAACAAGCTCAAATGGAAAGGAAAACAAGAAGGCACAACACACGTTCTTGGTGCTTAGGCATAATGAGAAAGCCCAGGGTGAAATATATGGGTCTGTCCCAATGAAAATATCACAAAGAAACAAATAACACTGTTCCTCTAGGAATGTGCACAGACATTTGATAACTTAATTAAAATCATACACTGAAATTGTTATTCAAGTATTTTTACAGCATTATTAATACCAATACCAATACCAATGCAAGTTATTTCAGAGTTAAAGAAATATAAGATTTGATATAAGATTTGATTGATATGATATAAAATTCATTTGAGAACCAGTGAGTTAGACTAGCTAGCTAGATAGCTGAAAAGCCCCTGATCTTGTAAATGAAGCAGAGGCATGCTCACATCCTGATTCATCTGCTGCTGTAGCGACCCCACCTTCTCTAGCCTCACGTCTCCCTCACTGCCTTTATCACTGCCTTTCTATTCGAAGAAGCTGCTTATATCCATAGCCTTTACGTCTTTCTGTAGTGACTTAGCAAGCTGGCTACCACCAGATACCAACCATGGCAAGTCCTATATCTGTTTCTCTCTTTCTCGCCTTCTCTCTAACCTGCTTTAACAAAATCTGTGCATGAAGTCAGTCTGCTGCTTGAATGACACACATGAGCCAAAACTATTTGTATTTTTGAAGTATTTAATGCAATGACGTTATTATTTTCCCCCTTTTTCAGCATCAGTAAAATAATAAGATTATACAATTTTAATATAATTTGGTACTGTATACTGTTAGCCACCATTTAAAGGATTAAATCACAATGGACAGAAATCAGGTACAGCTGATTAGGGTTGTTTCACAGCAGAAGTGCGTGCATTATGCATGTGTGGCATATTGTGACCCTTCTACAACATGTTTCTTGTAAATTGCATTAAACATTTATTGGTTTCAAATATCTGCAATGACCGTTAGATTATTATAAACTTGCATTATTATAAAACATGTACCACTTATTTTATTAATTAATTATTATTGTTATCCAATAAAATCCTCAAACATCTTACCCAGCATTAAAAATCCCTAGGTTAGACTTGGCAATGGCAAGATGAATCAATTGCTTAAACATGATCTAGTATGGGACCAATAGTAAAGAGGTTATAGGTTTAAGTCACAGGACTGCCAGAGGGCCATTGATTCTTAACCCTTATATACTCTGATTTTAATTATGCCTCATTTGTAATTTGCATTACATAAATGCATCTGCTAAATGAATAAAAGGATGGAATAAATATAGCCATGTCTAAACACAGTATTAACTCTAACCATAATTGAAAATACCAGTGCATTAAGGTGGATTACCTGCAGTGATTGTGTCTCTGTCTTTGGCATTATGATCTTCGATGTTTGTTCGTTCATGGATCTCAAATCTTCTGCAGAATCCTTCTTTGGGTTTCCAAAGGGACTGTAGTATGAGGGGTTTCTCATTGTCACCAATGACCCGAAGGCACTCTGTCTGCCACTGGTTGGCTACCCCAGTACGTCCAATCACATCACAGAGGACATATGCACCTGGATCTTCCTTTTCAATGCAGTATCTATAAAAGAATAAAATCAACTCACCTGTGACATAGTACATTCAGTCACTTACTCTTTCATTATTTAAACTTATGCTTTTAAGCTTATCCTACTACTGGGTCGTGGGGGTGCTGGAGACTATCATAAGCACTCATTAGGCAGAAGGCCAGTCCAGGACAGACAGACAGAAAGACAGACACATTCACACATGTACAAACTCACACCTAGGAGCAATTTAGCATCTCCAATTCACCTGACATGTTTCGGATAGTGTGAGGAAACCACAGCTCCTGGAGGAAACCTATTCATACAGGGGGAGCATATGCAAACCCCACACGAAAGCAATCCTTAATTCATTCATTCATTTTCAGAAATTACTTTTATTTTTTAAGAAATACACTTTGGATGAGATACTAATCAATTGTGGTGTAAACCCAGATGGCCATGTGGAAAACAGCAAACTCTACATAGACACTTACCCAAGCTCAGGTTCGAAGTACAGAACTTTAAGCTGTGTGACAACAAAGCCACCTTCTGTAACACTCTTTCTTATGATTGGTAATGTATAAACGGATAAAAGTGCTTACCTCTCCAGGGCCTCTTTAACCAGCTCCCTGGCGCTGGAGCGATTTGTAGCCAGCACACTCTTGTAATTAGTCCCTTGGCAGATGTCACTGCCAAATATTTTTAATATTCCTGGTGCAGACAGTTGACTGGACAGCTCAGTGGGGTCATCGTTCAACCCCAGATTTCCCACATGGCACCCATGTCCACCATCCCGCAGAAGTGGACTCCGGTTAAACACTGTGGCCAGCTTATTGTTGTGTCGTCGGATCTTACTTCTGGCTGGCTGCCTGACACCAGCACTTTCAGCAGATCGAGTTGTGCATTCAGACGTGTTGGATCTACAAACCCAAGTGAGGCAGAAGGATAAGCGTTAATACTTGACACCACTATCTCCACAGTACGTTTAAGAGACAGTGAACCAAAGACAGATTCCTCTAACCTTCTATCCTTTAAAGCATACTTTGTTTTTCATGCCAGCAATTAAAAACTTTTCCCCCTCATACTATATGTACTATATGTATAGGGACCATAACTTGACAGAAATGTTAAACTTTAACCATCTTTGTATTCACAGAATTACACTGTTGTCAAATAAGCAGAGTGTATCATCTGACAAGCTGTGTGACATTTAGAATATCTTTAGTTCTCATCATGGATATCTGGAAAAGGGGTATACTAAATAAGCACTTGAGTACAGTCTAATGATTTCACTTTGTTGTGCTCAGGTCCATCATTATACAGTAATAAGTTGAACTAAATGTAATGGATATAGTGCTAAACTCTGAAACTTATACTGCAGCTGCTTTACTGTATAGTATACAGTTGTAAAAGTGTAATGGCTATTTAAATAGGACTATCTTCGACACCACCAAGAAGAGCATGGGTTCCTCTTTTAGTCGAGTTCCTCTTAAGTCTTCTGTCACATGCTGTCCCAGAAAGAGTTTTCCTCTTGTTTATTGGGGATAAATCAAATTCTGTATCTGAATATCTGTGAAGCTGATTTGTTACAGTGCACATAATTAAATGTGCTATATGAATAAAACTATAAAACTGGATTGTCTTGTCTCAATAATATATTGGTCCAGAATCATAGAGCTCCCCCCCCCCAATTCTATATAGTTATATCTATACATATGTATATATACACACACACACACACACACACACACACACATATATATATGTATGTGTATTATGACTTACTGTAAAGAGCCATTACTAGGCTTCCTCCCAAGAGTTGCGAGCCGTTTTTTCGGGGACCGCATCAATAATCCAATAGGAAAACCGAGCGCTTGCTTGTTTAACTGGTTGCTTCGTTCCTCCGAGATCATTTTTACACACCTGGATCCTCCTTCTTCAATAACTCTGGTAACTACCAAAGGTTTCAAATGTACTGATTATAAACGGTGATATAAATACACATTAAGATCCCCTTGTTTGCAGGTTGAGAGCGCAGTGGTCCTCTGTCCCAGTCATTCCCATTTCGACTGAAGATGTCTCCCGAAAAAAACTCTTCTCTATTCACACAGAAATATTCCGTCTACAACACTGAAAAACAAACGAAGAGAGAAGAGACAAACAGTTGTTATATCAGTCAGTAGAAAAGTGAACTCCGGCTGTCCAGCGCGGCGCCAAGTAAACTCAGCATCTCCGTGTGAGCGCGTCAACGTGTTTGAAAAGTCGCGTGAAGAGCGCACGCGCGCTCCCACCATGACGTCATGCCCGACGAGGACGGAGAGAGTAGAGTCCCGGAGTACATACTATGTATATATAGATATAGATATAAAGCTGGATGAATCAGACAAGTCGTCATGCACAGTTAAAAAAGACAACTGAAGGATGAGTAATAAAACACGACCGGGGTTTTAAGAATATTCAGTGACTAGAAAACGGCGCCTGTTTCCTAACACTGGGAACTAGATGGTTTTGCGGAAAGGGGAAAGGGTGGGAAAGGATATCCCTTTGACCTGGGCGGGAAAGAATGCAACAAATGCAAAGAAATGCCATTCTGCATTTAGTCATAATTACAAATCATATCTATTATAAGAGGATTCCAATATCATTAGCTGGCGTTTCCCCCACCCTGCAGAACAGCTAAGACGTCAGTGAATAAATGGCCAGTCGTGTAAAGTGCACCATCTCCTGGCAAGAGCATGTCACTTTCACCTGCACTGCAAAGCCAGAAACATTTGGTACAATATGTATTTATTTATTTAGCAATTAAATTAAATAAATAATTATCAGAATTTTGGGAAAGTTTAAGCCAACATCAGAAGAGCAACTTTATAAAACAATACAGTAAAATAAATTGTTTTCTCAGTAAAATACAGGCTTATTTCTTTCTGATTCTGATTTTCTACTCAC